>AYEL01075819.1:0-15737 GCA_000484575.1 Olivierus martensii
AAAAAGTAATGCTGCGAGTGATAATACTTTAGAGCGATCAGTCTTGCCAATTTACCTCCCATGCTTTGCGTAACCCACCTCCCCTACATTGAATGCGTGTGGGACATGTCTAACGCACTCAATGTAGGCAGCACGGTATGTGGATTGGAAACTGTAGCCGATCATTATTTCCGGTTTCCAGCGCCTAGTTGAAAGTGACAAACATTTTGGCCAGAGCTGTACATAGACTACACACAACCAACATTTCTCATGAGCACAAAATAATTTTCCTTCTATGCTTAATTGATATACTTTGGTCTGTACAGCAACTTTTACAAGTGAATTTCCTATATAAGAAATTTTACAAACCCAATAACAATAAACTAGATTTACAAAATTAATATATTTTTTATTAATATTCATATAACATGATAAATGTTAAATACACAAGATTTTTATATTATTAAAATTAAAACATTAATTATATATCTAAAATTAAAAACACAATAAATCTCTCTGTAAATTGAATTAATTTTATTTACAAACAGTTTAATATTAAATTATTTTAAGTAAATTAAAAATAACTTTTATATAATTTACATTTTATAAAAACAAAGCAGAAAATTCAGCTTACCTCTTCAAAATTCTCACGAACTTTTTGAAAATGTATATGTTTTGGATCCAATTGTAAATATTCCATTAAACATTGCCCAAGCCCTCTAACATGATTTGGCATTCTATTGTTTTTTTATAATATATAAATACATCTCCTACCTGAAATATTAAAATATTTTGTAAGCAAAATATAATTTTAACAGTATAAATTTAGAATAGTGTATAACAAAGTGCAGATATTGTGATATATACCAATTTTTACATATATCAAAATATACATTTATATTTTTACTTCTTTCATATTTAAATGAGTAATTTCACCAGTCACTAATGATGACAAAGAACAATTATCCTTGTTTGTCACAAGCATCAGATACCTTTAAAATTTATTGGAACAAATATTTTTATGAACAGGAATACTTCACATAGTGCAGCTTCATTTAGTGTGGTTTATAATTTGCTTATAACAAAATATAAAACATCTACTTTGAGGAATGAATAAACTTAAATTAACAAGCTCTTAATATATAGAAATAAACATTTAATTGTAAAAGAAGCACTTTCAACTTTAAGTATTCAGCACATACAAGAATGTAAAATAGAATATAATAAACTTTAAAACAAACATCATTTTTTGCATCTGATTCTTGCAGTTTTGTGTTCTTTATGATTATTAAAATAATATATAGTGTCTTAGTAAACATTAGTAATGATAAATCCATAAATTTTTGGTATTTCTGATTTATAATCATGAGGTCAGAAATTTTTGGAACTGAACTCCATTATAAGTCAAGAACTACTTGTATTCTGTTTTAGGTTCCTGTACATGCTGAAGAGAACTTGTTAAACTTCAAAAGTGCTTCTTTTATTAGTAAATGTTTTTTCTACCTATTAAGAGTTTATTAATTTTATAATTTGAATCTCAGGATTTAATTAGTGTAGAATGATTCACTATAATGCAGTAGTATGTTCTTCACTGTCTACCTAATTTTTTTAAAATTCAAAAAATTTTATCTAATATTTATAAATATAGTACAGTATCGTACAACTATCTAGCAGAAAGTATGCTGGAATAATGCCATCTCTCTTTTTTGACATATAATTATTAGTGCAATTTTTATTATATATAAATTTTAAAATTTTACTATTATTTTAATTATAAAAATGCCTTATTTTAATAAATATATGCCCAGATATAGACACACATATATATAGTAAATTAGTATATTCTGTGCATAACTGTATAACTTAATGTCATTAGCAGTCCAATATTAACAGTTCAGTCTCATTACTATGAACACCTTTGTGGTTGTAAAAAAAAATAATTTAAGTTTAATTGCATAATTTTATTTCATCATCTTGTATTTATATCAACACAACACTACATTAGCAATATAAAAAAACTCTTTCATTTATTAACAAAATGTTTTCACTTACAAGAAACTATCAGTAGCATATACTGTACGTAATAAGATTTACAGAATTACATTCTAAAATATAATAGAACATTTGTTTCTTTTTTTAACCATAAATTTAAATTTCTTCAAAATATTCTATTCAGAATATTCTGAATATGAAATTTTAAATTTGAAAAGTCATTAAGACTATCATAAAATTAAAGTCTTTTTAATTCTATCTTTTAGGCTAAGTCTAAGCTTCCAAAATAATTTTGAACTGTTATTCATTTATCGTGTTTTTAGTCTCAGCTTTTATTATTTCTAAAGACTTATATCAAGCCTTCTTTTAGCTGAAGCACATAGTTTTACCATCTTAGAATTATCCTATTCAATAATTACACTGTATCATAAACTTGCCTAGTCAAGGGAGTTCCAGTATTTCCTGTTCATATATCAAGCTTATGCTCTGCTATTGTTTGCCAAATTTCTCTTAATGACACCAATATATTCTTTTCTTAGTAGATCCTTATTATACATAAGTATTATACACCAGTCTTTTGCTCTGCTTTATACTGCTTCTTATCATTTTTCAGTCTATTAAACATTAAAGACAATATGGTCTCTTCTATTATCTGCTCTTAAATCTGTTTTCTTATCACCTTCTGCAATGTCTTCAGTTATTAATTTATAAATTTATTAACACATTCATTTATGTTATATTATTAGTCCTAACATTTTTATTACTATATTGTGGTATTTCTGGTTCGTGTTAGCTTTAAATTTTGGAATTATTACAATCTCAGAAAATCTGCTCAGGCCAAATTCTGGATTGCTGCAGTATCATCATTATATTTAATTGAGATTTTGTAAAAAAAAGCAAAGTTGCAGATATTACAATTGTTGCCTTCAGTATCAATTAGTGTGGGTGAATTATATTTTTAAATAAATGATGCACTATACAATGACAAAATTCAATTTAAATTTTTAATTGCTTAAAATTTATAAATACATTAACTACATATAAATAATTCTATTTTTTTTTATATCAGAATGCTCATCAAATGAAGTGCAAAGGAGAAACTTATTTGGTAATGGAGATTAATTAATAAAATAATGGCAGGTGTGTGTGGTGTACACGTACACGCACACGCGCACACAAACAAACAAACAAACAAACACACACACACAAACAAAATATATAATATAAAAAAATAATGATAAGTGCGCGCACACAAACAAACAAACACACACACACAAACAAAATATATAATATAAAAAAATAATGATAAGTTTAAAAATAAGAAAAATGACAAGTTTTTACTAAAATATTTATCATCATATCTACTATTTTTCAGAATGGAAAAATTTGAAGTTATGAATATTTCTTATTTTAAAATAAAGAGTGAATTAAAAGATATTTTTTTTGTTTCAATCAAGAATATTCATAGTAGTGAACCAGATTTACATTACCATAAGAGATGTAGCTAAAACTGCTGGATCAAATCAGCTGTATTCAAAAAGCTTAAATTCTCTCACAAATAAACAATGACCAAAGCTTGAACTTTTTCTTAAATAAGCTCAAGCTTCAATCTTTTAAAAGGATTTTTAAATTGATAAATATTTAAGTAATAAAAAATCTATAGAGGTGAAACTTTTGTTTAATATTTTCACAGTAATATACTGGTCTAGTATCTTAAGTATTATACCAGTTATATACTACAGTATCAGATTTTGTCAATCGTTGAAACCATTGTGTTTATCATACTTTTATACAAATAATTAAAATCTTAGGCTCTTGTAAATCTATGAACAAATATTCATTGTTTTCAGAGTTATTTATCAAATAAAGAGGAGCTTTGCCCAAAATTCTTTACCATTTAGTTTTGCAATCTATTGGTCTTTTAAAATTAGATTTTATTCAGTTACATGAAGACCAAAGTTAATTTTACATGAGCTTTCTATATTATTTATAAAGAAAAATCTGTTATATATGTAAAGCAGTAGTGGCCAACCCTGCGCCCGTGGACATAAATGCGCCCGCGGTTGGTCTGTTATGTGCCTGTGACAAAATTTCCAAAAAATTAATTTAAAAATAATATTTTTTAACTTTTCCTAATTATATGAAAATAATCTCAAAATAAGTAATAATAATTTTATTTCCATCTGTTTTATTAGTTTGATTTACTGCAAATCTAACTAAAATATCGTTTTTATCTACTGAACGAGAATTGTAATTTACAAAATTATAAAAAATAAATAACTAAAAAATGTAATGTAAATGTTTTTAACATGTGCAGACTTAGCACAAAAACCTTTCTTCTACTGACAGCAGTTGGCATGATCCGAGGCTATTCAGGAAACGTGCGGACTCGGTTTGCATCATTCCCATTTGTGCTGAAATGTATAGGTACGACGATGATGCAGTGATATATTATGCTTGTAAATTGATATTAACGACTGAATGTGTGTATTTGTTGAATAGTTGTTTCCAGTAATTCACAAAGTTATTAAAGTTATTTTTGGATAAAAATACTTATTTATAACCAAAAAAAGAACTCTACTTAACGGTCATGCACCCACCGTGCTGTAAAAATTTTTCGTTGCGCACTGGCTTTCTAAAAGGTTGACCACTGCTGATGTACAGTATATTTTTCATTGTCATAAGCATCGTACTTATATTCTTGCAATTAGATATTTCTTCATTCATATTCATCAGATGCTCACATCTTCCACTCCAGATTATATTTCCATGAATTACTCCTACACAGTACTAATGCACTCTATTGGGTTTGTCGGTTTTAAAAAACTGGATTCAAAAACCGGTTTTAAATTTAAAATACCGGTTTTAGATACTAAAATTAATATGTAAAACGGTCATGCACCCACCGTGCTGTAAAAATTTTTCGTTGCGCACTGGCTTTCTAAAAGGTTGACCACTGCTGATGTACAGTATATTTTTCATTGTCATAAGCATCGTACTTATATTCTTGCAATTAGATATTTCTTCATTCATATTCATCAGATGCTCACATCTTCCACTCCAGATTATATTTCCATGAATTACTCCTACACAGTACTAATGCACTCTATAAAGGAGGGTTTGTCGGTTTTAAAAAACCGGATTCAAAAACCGGTTTTAAATTTAAAATACCGGTATTTTTAGCATCAGCTAAATTGCAATGAGCATGATGCCGAATTCCATGATACTGAGTTGAATTGACGACAAAGTTATCGGTCTTGATATTGTTTCAACGATCTAATAAATAAAACATATTTAAAATTCTTCAGTAAACCGAATTAATAATAATCGTTGATTTAAAACTCTAAGCGAAGTATTTTTTCCCGTTATAGAAATAAAAGTATTAAGTAATTATTACATGAGTTGTTTTGAAACATTAAAACTAATTTTGGGCAGAATTGAATGTTTCTATGGTCCACTGTTCTAATTGGCCTTCTGCTGTCGCCATTATTCATTGGCTACGATCAAAATTAATGGAACAGAAAAGTATTCTAATAATATATTCTATTACGAAACTTAGTAACGATTCATTTTATTACGAGAATCATTTGACGAAATTGAAACTCATATTAACTTTCCTTCTAATTTAATTATTATTCTAGTACAGGTACTCCTCACTTTACGACCGAGTTCCGTTCCGACGACTACGTCGTTAAGCGAGGAGCTTGCGCCGAGAATATAGGACATTGTAAAATTATAAAACTATAAAAATTATGCAACAAATTTCAAATTTATTCATAAAAAGACATATATATGTACATATTATCATTTGTTAAAAGTAGCCCAAAAGTCGCAAGTAGCGAAATTAAAAATTTAGTAACGCTAAACTTTCAAAAGTAGCTCAATTCGCTACTTGTAGCGAATTGGGCTACTTTTTTAATCTGGCAACTCTGTAGCACGCGTATAGTACGCTCAGTGCGCATGTCACCATTCCCCACTGACCGACACTCAAGCTGAGAAAGGGGATTTCCCAAAACTCGATTGATCGTAAGTGCGAGTGGTCGTTAAGCAGATAGGTCGTAAAGTGAGGAGTACCTGTACTTATATTTGTCAAATTTTAAATGTTTTCTCTGTCTGTTTCCTTTTAAAGTTCAAAACCAATTAATAGAGATTAGATTAGCATTAATAAGCCGCCATATTGCACAAAGGATATACATTATCTGGCGGTGACCATTTGTACAGCCCATGAGAGGCTGGCAAAAGCCCATGATGGGGTCAGCCGGCAGGTTGATGGATATAGTTCAACAAGCTGTGCTCGGACCCCAAATGAATGCTAAGTGAAAGTGGTGTCATCTGTTGATAAAAAAAATATTCAGTTTATACAGTGGACTCCCGATTATCTGGGGCATTAGAAAAATTATTTTTCCCGGAAAATCCGCATAACAGTAAAAAACCGGAATTATGGAGAATATGCATTTAATTTCCGATTGTCCGGGCGGCAGATTGAGTCCGGTTAATCCGCAACCCGGAGCATCGGAACTCTACTGTATTTCGATTAGTTTTCTTTTCGTCGGGATACATTTATTGTGATGTGTTAGTCCTTTTTTAACTGACATTTCTCATATTTTACAAGCTGCGAACTTTTTATATTTATTATTTAATTCCATAATTAAATAATTTTATATAGTCCGTTAACATAAATGTAAATACTGTACAGTATATAAAGTTGCATATACTCTAATATTATGAAACACGTTACGTTGAGATTCTTTTCTGAAGAATAATTGAATCTTACTAAATGAATTTATGTCGGCCGGATGGCCGCGTGGTAACGCTGTGGCTTACCACCCTGGAGGATCCGGATTTAAATGCGGGTCCAGTTTTTCAGGAAGGGTCCGGCCCGTTGAACCCTATCCTTCAACCATCTGGTTGACCCCATGATGGGTGTTGGCCAGCCTGTGATGGGTTCATCAAAAATGGCTGACTAAAAGATGTTCTGAAGACTGTTAAAAGATGTTCTTTGCATTCAAACTTATTGTTTATCTCATATACTATACTCCTGAACTTGTAATTAAATTAATGAGTAATTCCAATTAATTTATGCTAATATTAAACTAAATAACTTTTTAATTATTATCTCTAAAAATTAATTTTATGATAGTGATGAAATTTTTCTGGCCTTGATAATAGAATGATAATTGTTGGTCACTCTTTACTGTGCTGTTATCTTTGATTTCGAAACGTGCCGAAAATCCTTTTTGCATACAGATCAATTATTACTACTAGCCAAATGGTAATAACGGATTAAAACTACAATTAAATAATAATTGTTTTATATAAATTAGTACTATCGATTTCAGTTTCAGATAAGGTGATGCCATCTCTTATTTAATAATTGAATTTTTTTTAACAATTTTCCGAAGTTCGGCTATTAAACAACAGATGGCGCCATCATAGCCGAAACTTAAATTACGACTGTTGCCACCCTCTATTATATAAATTTTATAGTTTAAAATAATCCAAACTAGAATTGTTATAAAGCTAATTGATTTAATATAATAATTAACGTAGGAGAAGAAAATCCTATATCGCGGTAAAAATGATCAAAAATTTCTTAATCATATAGATCAGGGATTCCCAACCTTTTTCTTACATCGACCTCTTTCAAAAGAATGGTTTTCTTCTTCGACCCCCTTACATTTTTCTCTATAATATACAGCATACAGCATACAATCATAATACAAATAGCATGTTGGTATTTCGACAAATTTCAATGGACTTAAATTGGCGGCCGGATGGCCGAGTGGTAACGCGTTGGCGTCCCACGCTGGAGGACCCGGGTTCGCGTCCCGGGTCTGGTTCCCGGATTTTTTCGCGGTGCTGGGCCCGGCCCGGTGATCCCCGTCCTTCACCATCCGGCCCCCCTCCACGGGTGTTCTTTATTAGATTTATGTTTTATCATTTTTAATTTTACAAATGCAAACAAGTTTTCAGAAACAAAGTCACAGGCGGCCGGATGGCCGAGTGGTAACGCGTTGGCGTGCTACGCTGGAGGACCCGGGTTCGCGTCCCGGGTCTAGTCGCGAATTTTTTTCGGGGTACTGGGCCCGGCCCGGTGATTCCCGTCCTTCACCATCCGGCCCCCCTCCACGGGTGTGGGTGCAGCCCTCCCATCCGGCCCCCCTCCACGGTGTGGGTGCAGCCCACGGTTGGAACTGGCCCCGCCCTCTTAGTAATCTCCCTTATTTCTTTTCTAATTTATAAATACAGCAGTTGTTTATTTGGCAAATGAAGATCGCATTTGGAAAAGTTTTCCTTCCAATATTTTGTAAACACTTTTTTTTTATATTTCATTTCTTTTACTTTGCGGTAAAGGAAAGAATTTATGACCCTTTTCTTTTCGATTAGAACAATTTATTGCAATATAACAAGGCATGTTCTTAAAAATTAACCAGAAAGCCTACGAACGCATTGATAACTCTCTAACAGGATATAAAATGGCCGATTTGGCAGCATCTGATGACGCAAAATATTTCATTTCTGTTACTTTGCGGTAAAGGAAAGAATTTATGACCCTTTTCGATTAGAACAATTTATTGCAATGTAACAAGGCATGTTCTTAAAAATTAACCATAAAGCCTACGAATGCATTGATAACTCTCTAACAGGATATAAAATGGCCGATTTGGCAGCATCTGATGACGCAAAGGAATGCTCTACTCTATCTATATAGTGACTCTAATTAACAACAAATCATGATGCTATCTGCTGACAGTGATTCGCAATACAGGTTGCCGTAACCGGTACTGGAGTCTCCTAAATTAAAATTAAATTATATAAAAAGCGATAAAAATTATGTGAAAAGTTACGAAAATTTAATTTTGAAGTTACAAACCGATGTGCATGTACTCCTGATCTATGTGGCATCAGAAATGCTAATATCAGTTTTTTCTAAATATTTTCTCTTTGAATATTATAATTCAAAGAGAAAATATGCTTTCTGAGAACACTTTTCGTAAGATAAACATATTTAGATTTCCGAAAAAGCAATCTAAATAGAAAATTTTTTTGGATAATCTGAGAATGTATAATTAGATTTATTTCATCCAGATTTTCTAAGGCACAAATGAAGGAAAAGCATCCATAAATTCGAATAATGCTAATGATACTTATGTACTACAGGAAAACCTGTGCTAGGTGGCTAGCTTTCGGCGACTGAGATTGTGGCCACCAATCACAGGTTGGCACAAGGCACAGTTAGCTGCAAATTTCGTTATTAAACATCAAAGTTTAAAATACAAAGTTCATGGCACAGTTTCACATCGTTAAATCTAAGGAAAGAAATCCCTAATTAATGTCTGTTTTCGGGATTTTTTAACTTTAGAATGCTCAGCTGATAGAAATCTAGAGCCTATCTGGTATTTCTGATCAAAACTCGCTTTGCTGACCACTTAGTAAATGTTATACAGAAGGTGCCGAGATTAAATATCACTGGCCATGGCCACAGAATACAGATGGCCATTTTACATAGTTTAAAAATCCCGCAATATGTTTGGGCAGATATTTAGGTGGCCATGGCTTGCATGTTGGCAGTTAGCTCAGGTGGTCATGGCTTGCATGTTGGCCAGTTAGCTCAGGTGGCCACCACACAGGTTTTCCTGTATTAGTATTATCCAAATTTTAATCAGTCGAATTAATATAAAATACATAAAAAATGTTGGAAGTTAAAGGAGACATTATATATATTATACGGAAATATTTTCAATTCTATTATCTTAATAACTTCTATTTAATGCTTTTATATTTATCAAAAATCAAAGACCAGGAAATAAAGACTGTACCGAACTATGTTACTAATTACACATTCATGCAATTTTCTATTTCAAACTTTCCTATTATTAATAAAGAAATTTCCATTATACGAAAGTTTTTCTATAATAATCTTATGTCTTATGTAAATTAATCAACAGTTAGATCTCTGTCTATACTTTTTATAGTTATTCTAAGTATTCTGATTATTTATTGGGTTAACTGGCCGTTGAACTTTTCCATTATAAATTAAAGACCGTCACTTACCTTTATTTCGATATGTAATTTGCATTTTTTTTAATCTCATTATCTCGAATGTCATCAGGGACATTACTCAATATTTTAACATTATTTAATTTTAACACAGGATTTCAACATTATAATTTTGCAGTTTATTTCCGCAAATATCACTCTTGCTTTCTAAAGATAAATGTCTAAAGAAAAATATAGTAATCGCGAATGATTGAAAGTCAAATTTGATTATGATTTTCGCGGTTCCTAAGCAAATTGCAGCAACCATGTTAAGTAATTCTCGTGTAATTGTATATATGAATCTGATTATTTGAGATATATGGCTGGAGATACATTGAATTACTTTTTACAAATGCCTATAGATAGGTGTGAGACTGTGAACGTAAGATTGTCTGTACATGTCCCTTCATATTTCAAGACCTACTAAGTCTATTTTAACAAAATTTGGTATACTAAGCCATTAGTTCTCAATGTAGGCCATATGACCCTCTTGATGGTTGGGTCCACCATCAAGAGTGGATGGATGACTCTATCAAGAGATGGAGTCAGCCATCCACTCATCATCATATTTGTGATGATGAGTGGATTCATCATTACAATGATGAATCCACTCATCATTGATGGATATCATCAATGATGAGTGGATATCCACTCATATCCCCCAGATTCAGATATGAATTTGGGGGATATATTTTTTTTATTCGAAATCATCTCTGAAGATTTTTTTTATATTATACAATGGTGAAGTGTTTTTATATAAATTAGCAAAACTCAATGCTGTAGGCGTCTGAATTAACTTAGAAAAGAAGTAAATTACTTTTTATAATTTAAAGCAAATTTTGTAATAAATTCGTCAGCATATGATGGAATCTATCGAAACCATTAGATTTGATTATTATTTAATTAAAAAAAATAATGCGATCTGGAAAATGATCATGTTTTAATAGTTAAACTTCAGTTATTAAAGATTAAAATTTAATAATTAAACTTTGAATGCATTTCCTGGAGATCGATCAGCAAATATTGCTGATCGATCTCCAGGAAATTATAATTATTTTTTTTGATCAACAGAAGACGCCACATTCCATTCTGGAAGAATACTATGTAGTGGGGAGAAACAAAATCATTCATAGGTTGCGTACCCTTGCGGAGGGGGTCAGTCGGATTGTGGCACGGGGATCGACGGACAGGAATAAAATAACTATTGTTATAGTTGAGATACAGATATAACAATACAGTTTATTTTGTATTGTTATAACTGTATCTCATAACTTATTCTAAAAAAGATGGGATAAATTGTGATTCTTCTAGCTATCTGTCCGTTCTGTATAGGGGCTCATACCGTTTGACCTATTGGGATCAAATTTTGTAGGGCGACTTCTCGTAACATTGCGGATAATTTAATGGATATCCAAAATCAGAATCGCAGTTGGGTGTGTTCGTTCATTGTCATGGTCTCACAAGCATGAGTTGACCATAAAGAAATAACGAATGACTGCACAAACATTATTAGCGTGTGGCATCATTATGACGTAACAATTAATAGCGTCAAAAAAAGTTCGTCCTTATGGCGTAACAGTTGATGATGTCCCAGAATATTATCAGTATGGGACGTCAATATGACCTAACAATGACATCATAATAGTTCTGTAGTACGAAGTAGCGATGGATGACGTCTCAAAACGTCACCAGTGTGTGACGTCGTTATGAAATAGCAATGAATGACATCACGAAACGTCAGTGTGTGAAGTGACAAAAGTTCTAACATTTGACGCCAAAAAGCTATGAGCTGTAGGCTTTTTGCTTACAAACAGTGATTTTTTGCTTGTATGTTACAAAAAATCTCAAACACCAGAAAAAATTCTCTCTCTACAAATGATGTACCAGAAATTCCTAGGGAATACGGGTACACCGGTTAGTTATGAATAAAATTAGAGATTGAGAAATGTTCTAAAGTCGAATCCGTTCAAAAATTTCGAACTGCAGTTTAATCCATGTAATCTGATACCTTCTATAATTTGATACATATCATTCGGCATTTTTCAAATCTAGGACTTTATAATCCGGCACATCATTAAAAATCGCTGCTGTTCATTTTACCTGCGAGAGAGAGATTTCTGGCTTTATCGCTCTCGTTGAGTACAACTATGCACGAGCGAAATGACAAATCCCGTAAACCCAATTTTTTGTCAACAGATGATGCCACTTTACACTCAGTAAGAGTGCTAATTGGCGGGGCGAAACAAGCCCTTCCACAGCCCGCTTATCCCTGCGGAGGGGTCAGCCGGATTGTGGAGGACGGGGATCGATGGGCCAGGCCCGGATATCATAATAAATATTTTCAAGAGGTAAGACCCAGACTCGAACCTGGGTCCTTCAGAGTGGAAGGCCGAAGCGTTTCCACGCGGCTAATCCGGCCGACCCCGTAAACCCATTTGGAGTGTACAGGGAGAGCGAGAGCGAGAAAGTACTTTTCGCTTAATCCAACTCGGTTTGATGCTTCTGGCGGCTTTCGGCTTCTCGCTATATTATGCGCCGGCGCAATCTCTCCGATCTGACGTTCATTTCCAATACGGATGCCTTTAATAAGCAAGAACAATCTTATTTAAAAGAAAAATTAACTAATTGTGTATTTGTTAATCCCGAAATTTGGGATAAACGATTAATTGAGCATAGAAATCGAAAAGTCACCAATATACAACATTATTAACAATAATTTTTTTCTTAAAGAGTAGTCATCTAATTCTATCCATTTTTTTAGCCTCAAATACAGTTCACGCTACTGCATGATAGTTTTAGCGATAGCTATGAGAGAGTGTTATATAGGAGTGTACAGGTTCGCGTAGTAACGCGTCGGCGTGCCGCGCCGATGCGTTACCACGCGGCCATCCGGATATACCAAATGGGTGTACGGGTGGTTTGGTACGCTCGGTATACTTCGTGAAGATTTTGTATTGTTAAAGCTGATAATAAAGCGTGCAATTTTAAAAACAGAAAGAAAGTTTAATATATTACACCAAATATCGACAATTTTTCTTAATTTTCCATTTTGAAGGCCATTAACACTAAAAATTTATTTTTGATATTTTCTACAGGATATCTAACAAGTTTATCGCTTAACGAAAGTAGTGAGAACTGGAAATTTTATTACTCATTAATTTATGCCATCTAGGTTACGATAGCATAAATGAGATATGTAAATGAAAACATTATCAAAATATATTAATAAAATTTAAGTCAACTAATCACAATTTTATTAAAAAAACTTATTCAAAATCTAATTTATCTAATAAACAATAAGAGTAAAAAGCAGGTATAAAATATTCTAGATCAAAAAGCCATTTTTGTACTGTGAACAAACTCTTAAAGTTCGTTATCATTTAATTTAAACGAAATATTTCTTAAGAAGTTTTAAGCGTATAATAATTTTTCATAACCTCTTTTCAGTTTTTGCACATTGATTAAAATGTATCGTTAAGAATTATAAAATTTCTGATATCATATTTACAAAATTTATGAAATTTACTCTCCCAAATTTAATCGCATATAAGTTTTAATATAGTTAATTTGATACAAGTATGAGAGTTGTTTTTATGAACAATCACATAAAATAAATTATTATTAGGAGAATTAAATCTGGTATTTAATATAATTAGTTATAAAAATGCACAGATATGATTTTTCATAATTTAATTAATTTGATACAAGTATGATAGTTGTTTTTATGAACAATCACATAAAATACATTATTATTAGGAGAATAAAATCTGGTATTTAATATAATTAGTTATAAAAATGCACAGATATGATTTTTCATAATTTATTATTAAACGAAAAACGAAAAACATAGGTTTTCAGAAAGCAACAATAATCCTATAATCTTTGTTTTTTTTCTACCAAAAAAACATAGCTTATCAGATAATTGCTGCTTTATATTTATTGTACAATAAATATTTAATAATATTGCATTAATACAATAAATATTTGCTAATATCTATTGTATTGCAAAGATGCAATACAATAAATATCTTCATCGTACAATAAAACAGCAAGACTTATTGTTGTATTGTTTTGCAGCGATTGCCAAACTTTCTATGTCTGAACCCCTTTTTCATAAAAAATGGCATGCCCCTCATTTTCATAACAGCCTAATTTTATAAATACTTTCTACTTACAATTTAATATTATAAAACAAGATATCATATTTTGTATAAATAAAATACTTCTACAGTACGTAAAAAATATATATTTATTATGGTGTAATAATTTTTAATACAATTAAAACAAAATCTTACCTAAAAACAAAAAAATATGATACATATTTAATACAACAATACATATTTAATGCGATGAGTGGGCTTATTTTTCAGCACAAATTCTCTTAAATCGGATTATCATTGAAGAAATCGCTACTCGCAATTATTTTTCAATCGCTAAACCAGATCAATATTTTGTCTTTAACACAACTACAGCAGAAAGTTTTTGGGTACATGGATATATGTACTGCATTTATAACCCTTTTACTGATTTATTTATTTTCGACACCAATTTAAATTTATTTTTTGTTTGTTTGTCTCAAAAATGATGTTTTTGACAATTATTGGCGCCCTCTTGCAATATACTAGTGCCATATAGGAGGCGCCCCATAGTTTGGAAAACTGTTATATTGCATTTATTTCACTGTAATATACGATTGTTATTGTTGTATTGCATTATTGTTGCATTGTATATTATTATTAAGTAATCAAATTTGTAAAGTAGTATTATTACTGTAAGTAATAATTACAATAATAATAAAAAGTAGCTGATACTACAGGATTTTAGGAATAACTTAACAACAACCTGTAGCATCAGCTACTCTTTTATACTTATTATTAAAAGTAGTATCAGCTACATCATTAATAAATAAGGGTTGTCGATTAATGATGTAGCATCAGCTACTTTTTTATAAATAAAAATAGCTAATTCTACATCAATAATAGATAAACTGTATTGTACAATTGTTATTCTTGCATTGTATTATTATATTGCTATTGCATTATATAGTATTATTAATACTGTTGTATAGTTGTTGTTGTTGTTGTATTATTGTTCCATTATATAGTATTATTATTGTATTAGATATTCCTAATATAATAATAAATAACCAAATTTTTAAAGTAGTATTATTATTGTAAGTAATAATTACAATAATAATAAAAAGTAGCTGATGCTACAGGATTTTAGAAATAACAACCTGTAGCATCAGCTACGCCTTTTATACTTATTATTAGAAGTGCCATCAGCTACATCATTAATAAATAAGGGTTGTCGATTAATGATGTAGCTGATGCTACATCATTAATAGACAAACTGTATTGTATAATTGTTATAGTTGCATTGTATTATTATATTGCTATAGCATTATATAGTATTATTAATATTGTTGTATAGTTGTTGTTGTTGTTGCATTGTATTATTATTATATTACTATTGTATTATTATTACATTGTATAGTAGTATTATAATTATATTGTATTTATTGTATTGTACAATTGTTGTGTATTGTATTATATAGACAATACAACAACAACAATTGTAAAACAATACAATATAAAAAAATTATTTTATTGCATCTAAAAATTATTATAAATGTTTCAGTTCGAAATTCAATAATAAGTCTAAGGATTAAAATATTTTATATAAATTAAGTCTATTATTTATTTATTTTTATTAAATAAAAACTC
>AYEL01075820.1:0-11520 GCA_000484575.1 Olivierus martensii
TAATTTTATTACTAATATATCATATTTAGATTTCGATCGAATAATTAAATTGTTACAGTAACAATTATTTCTATAAATATCATTTAAAAATATGTAAAAATGAAAATTTATTAATTTATTAAAACTTTATTACAGACTATTAATTTATTAAATTTATTAGAGACTATTTAAAATAGTCTCTTTACTTTATCTGATATGTAAATACTAGAAAGTTTTTATAAAATTCATTATCCTTTTTAATTTCTCAATAATAAGTCTCATAATTTTATTTAGAAAAATGATCGATTTAATCGCCATTGCGTGCGCAAATTTTCCAGGAAAATAAATTGTTTATTAGTTGACTTGTGTTTATTTTAATGGGAAAAATGTAATATATTTACAGAAACATATTTTAAACTTCATTTAACTTATTTAAAAATTTTAATATGCATTTATGTTATCTGTTAAAATGATTATATACTGGTATTGTTAAAATCTGCATTATTCTCCATTTTTAAATAATTCAGATCAGCAAAATTATAGAATTAATTTTCATGATTATGCATTACTTTCCATTTTTCATCTACTTATATTTTTCACATATTTAAAAAAAGTTACAAAAATATTTGCATAATTACTTAATGGTTTATTGATATTTAAATTATATCAAAATGCAATCGAACGGTAATATTTATTGATTTATCTAAATTTATTTAAATATCATACTTTGAATAAGTACTACATTCGTTGCACGACTTTCATTAACTTTCAGGTGTATAACTAACTTATCTACAGTATTAAGATATAAATGCAATTAAACTACATATAGGTCAAACATTAGATAAAGTATATTTTAAAAACCAGATCAGGTAAATCATTAAAAATAAAAATAACAAAAAAAACAATATTCAGTTAAGTTCAAAACTGAACTTTCTTGTCCTCGGGCGGATGATTAAGTCTTTATGATAAAACATGATAAACAGTATATAAAGACCAATTTCTGTCAACTGACTGCAATTAGGTAAAGTGATAACAGTTGGCTAATACGTATCATATGAAAACGTAGGAGATGAATTGGTTGATTTGGATATTTCTCTGTGGTTGCGTGTATGTAGGTAGGTTCTGTATTCAAACAATGCTGGCAAAGTAGAACTTTTTATACAAGTACAGCGCAAAATATGATAGAACTTTTTATAAAACTGAAGCGCGAAATAGAACTTTTTATACAAATGAAGATTTTATTTTATAGAGTGCAGAAAAGAAGCATGGAAAGAAGATCCTTGGTTTGGAAAAAATTTTCAGCAACAATGGACTAATAGTCCAGGTAAGTGTATCCATTTTTTAAAAATATTTTCACTACGTTATTTTCTATTTATTAGTTTATAAAATGGAATTTTTATAAATTTTACTGAACTGATAATATATTTGACTAAATCAAATTTTGTTATTCGCGTTTCTCATACTAGAGAATCTATTAATTTTGGAAGAAAAATTGCAAAAAATAATGTTGTTTCTAATTATGATACTAACAATAAATTGTAAAAACAATAATATTTGTAAATATGCGATTTATTTAAATTTTTGGGAAATATTTCTTATCAATAGTTCGTAAAGGAAAATCATGTTAATGGTTCTTATATTTAATATTTAACCCTTCAAAGATATCCAATTAACCATTAAACATACTAGAAAGCATACCTCTAAATATTCCACGATCGATATATTTGCATCAAGGAGAATTTGATCACTTTAGCCTATAGATTGAATCACATATATGGAAATTGATGGTTTGAGGAAGTGACCAAATCTATTATCTATCACTATCATTCAATTCTATTATCACGTCATATATTTTGCAAAGAATAAACTCCTTTCATTTCGCGTGTTCCGAATCACTCTATAAAAGCAAATTTATCAAAAATTTATAACATATAGCTGATTATCATAATATTATTATGAAGTATTATTCAAACAAAGAATTTTTCACGTATTTAGAAAATGTTGCAAAAATAATTTGCATGATTGTTTAATGCCTTATTGATATTTAAATTATTTAATTATATTAAAATGCAACCGAACGTAATATTTGTGAATTTTTCTTATTATATCTCTTTAAATACTTTGAATATTTACTACATTCGTTGCTCGATTTTCATTAACTTTCAGGTTTATAACTAACTTATCTGTTAAGATATAAATGTAATTAAACTACATATAGGTCAAACATTGGATAAAGTATATATTAAAAAGCATATCACTTTGATCATTAAAAATAACAAAAACAATATTCAGTTAAATAGCTCGTTACGCACTTTCTTGTCCTCGGGCGGATGATTAAGGCTTTTTGATAAAACATGATAAACACTATATAAAGACCGGTTTCTGTCAACTGACTGCAATTAGGTAAAGTGATAATAGTTGGTCAGTGCGTATCATATGAAAACATAGGACATGAGTTGGTTGATTTGGATGTTTCTCTGTGGTTGCGTGTATGTAGGTAGGTTCGTTATACAAGTAATGCTGGCAAATATAACCTTTAATACAAGTGAAGCGCAAAATAGGACTTTATATACAAGTGAAACGCGAAATAGAACTTTTTTATACAAGTGAAACGCGAAATAAACTTTTCTATACAAGTGAAACGCGAAATAAACTTTTTTATACAAGTGAAACGCGAAATAGAACTTTTTTTTTATAAAAGTGAACTTTGTTTTAATCACAACATCTATAATGGTGTAGTGTATAGAAATTTAAATATTTTTATACATTTTTATCGCAACTAACTAACTAACTAAGTTTTTATATTATAGATTGCAGAAAAGAAGCATGGAAAGAACATCCTTGGAATGGAAAAATTTTTCAGCAACAACGGCCCAGTAATCCAGGTAACTGTATACATATTTTTAATATATTTTCATTACTTCATTTTCTATTTAGTAGTTTTCATTTTCTATTTAGTAGTTTTCATTTTCTATTTAGTAGTTTAGTAGCTTTAGGAATTTTTATAAATTTTACCGGTCTGATAATATATTTGACTAAATCAAATTTTGTTATTCGCGTTTTTCATAGTAGAGAATCTATTAATTTTGGAAGAAAAATTGCAAAAAATAATATTTTTCCTAATTGTGATACTAACAATAAATTGTAAAAACAATAATCTTTGTAAATATTCGATTTAAAAATTTATGAGAAATAGTTCTTATCAATTTTTACATGAAATTCGTAAAGGAAAATCATGTTAATGGCTCTTATATTTAATATTTAACTCTTCAAAGATATTTGATTATACCATCCAATTAACCATTATACATGCTAGAAAGCATAACTCTAAATATTCTACGATCGATGTATTTTTATCAAGGAGAACTTGATCATTTTAGCCTATAGATTGAATCACATATATGGAAATTGATGGTTTGAGGAAGTGACCAAATCTATTATCTATCACTATCATTCAATTCTATTATCACGTCATATATTTTGCAAAGAATAATCTCCTTTCATTTCACTTGTTCCGAATCACTCTATAAAAGCAAATTTATAACATATAGCTGATTATCATAATATTATTATGAAGTATTATTCAAACAAACGCAAATTTTAATTCTGAACTGCTTATTAAATATTTCAGATCAAGGAAATATATTTTCAAAAGATCAACATTCCGGTTATTTCCCAGGAGATTATCAACTTCCTCAATCCCACTTCAAACATTACCCACATTCATACCTGAGAGATCAAGAAATGCCACAATCAAGTCCCATGACAGGTAATCTACAGCTTTATAAATACTGGATAAACTCGAAAAAAATTATAATAATACTGTATAAGAGTTAACAGTGAAAACGGCTGTTGTTATATTATATAGGATGCTTCAAAAAATGTTAATAATTATATGAAATCACTGATTTTAATGGGATAAGAACTGTTCAAAAAAACGAAAAAACACATTAAGAAAAGGAGAGATACTGTAACACAAAAACAAATTGCTTCAAAAAGTTAGTCTACAAACTGATCACTATCATTATTGATTTCATCAAATGCTGTAAATTTTCTGCTATTGGTCTTCAGATTCAGAAGCACATTTTCTTATAGTGTTGCTTTCATCATACTTTAAATTTTCTGTCAAAGATGTTTTACATCACGTGACTTGATATCATACTCACAATTCCTTTACCATATCTTCAGACAGAAATCATAAAGTGTGAGGTCGGCCGGATGGCCGCGTGGAATTTCAAAAGATCAGCATTCCGGTTATTTCCCAGGAGATTATCAACTTCCTCAATCCCATTTCAAACATTACCCACATTCACAATTGAGAGATCAAGAAATGCCACAATCAAGTCCCATGACACCTAATTTTCTTATAGTTTTGCTATCAGCATAGTTTAAATTTTCTGTCAAAGATGTTTTACATCATGTGAATTGATAGCGTACCAACATTCATTTACCATATCTTCAGACAGAAATCATAAAGTGTGAGATTTCAACAAACTGCAAACGAATGAAAATAGTTCTCAGAGTGCTAACAATTTTCGATGCATTCTGTATTAATCTTAAATTTTTAAAATTAATAGCAAAAAAAAAAATGCGAAATTTTGACACAGAGAAAAAAATTTTAATAATTTATCCTTTCTCTCACTTTATAATTTGCATAAAGAAAGTAAATAAAAATTGAATGTTTTAACTGAATATGATTAAAATATACAATACTAAGTTGCCAATACAACGTTTCAGGTCATCCAGCTATACATATAGGAGCTAAGACAGAGCATTCAGAACACGAACACTCTTCAGAAGATGAAGAACAGAATGAAAACACAGATCCTTTGGAAGATTGCAGATCCGAATCAGATTTTATAAATGGGCCTGTTGACGAGCCAGAAAATTTTTATATCACGCCAACGAGACAAATTAAGTCAATTTTATTCAAATTTTAAATTATAATATACTTAAATATATACAAAATCAAGAATATTTATTTATTAATATTTCTTTACAGATCCTTTACCTTTCCGTTATGAAGGTAGATATTATTTTTTCATTTTCTTAAAACAATAATTATACTTTGCCTATAGTATTAAATTATTGACTATTTAAGCATTAATATAATTAGTTTAATAAAACATGAAATTATTTATAGCATACGACGATCCACCAGTTCTTTGGCCATGTTTCAACAAAAAATGCAGAGGAGATCGACAATCTCCCATTAACATCGATACCGAAATAATAACACCAAATCCAGAAATGGGACCTTTAGAGTTCCAAAATTATGATAAACCTTTACGGAATTTACCACTCAAATATTCTGGCCATGATGGTAAGTTATCTCAAATTATTTAATGATTTCGAACATTTTATAGTGTTATTCTGAATATTATAACTTTTTTGTTCCCCAGTTTACTTTACAGTTCCTCAATGTGCAAATGTAACAGTTACAAGCAATTGGTTAAAAAATACTTACAGATTGTTTATCGTTTTTTTCTCATTCAGAAAATCCTTCCATACGGTTGATAGTCAATTCTTTCCAATGGAGGTAAGATTAATAATTATACATAAAAATAATTTTAAATCCGACAAGGAAGATTAAAACTTATTTCTTGGATGATGAACAGGAGACTCATCAAAACAACTTAAATCTTTTTACAGCCTACATCATAAAATTTAGTAATTTTAAATGAACTAATAATAGTTTTAAAGAAAGCAAAAGATAATTTTTAATCAATAAATTTAATCCTATTTTGCCTTATAAATATAATGCTAAATGCCATTAAATTGGTATAAATACAAAATATAGATAATATAGATTGTAGATTGTATGAAACGGGTCTTTACACTGCCATAGCACTGCGACCACCAATGGTCTATAGTGCACCTCCAACAGGATCATCCCATAAGAAGTCCGTTTTAATCAGGAAAGACAGTACAGTGGTACCTCGGATCACGAACGTCTCGGTTCACGAACAAATCGGTCTACGAACCTAACCTAACCATAAAGTGTGAGATTTCAACAAACTGCAAACGAATGAAATAGTTCTCAGAGTGCTAACAATTTTTGATGCATTCTGTATTAATCTTATATTTTAAAAAAATAATATCGAAAAAAATGTGAAATTTTGACAGAGAGAAAAAAGATTCAATAATTTATCCTTTCTCTCACTTAATTGCATATAAAGTAAATAAAAATTGAATGCTTTAACTAAATCTGATTAAAATATACAATACTAAGTTGTCAATATAATGTTTCAGGTCATCGAGCTATACATGTTCGAGTTAAGCCAGAGCATTCAGAACACGAACATTCTTCAGAAGATGAAGAACAGAATGAAAACACAGATCCTTTGGAAGATTGCAGATCCGAATCAGATTTTATAAATGGGCCTGTTGACGAGCCAGAAAATCCTAATCTTACGCCAACGAGACAAAGTAAGTCAATTTTATTCAAATTTTAAATTATAATATATTTAAATATATACAAAATCAAGAATAATTATTTTTGAATATTTCTTTACAGATCCTTTACCTTTCGGTTATGAAGGTAAATAATTTTTGCATTTTCTTAAAATAACTACATTTTATATTTTACCTATAATACTAAATTAGTGACTGTTTAAGGATTATAATTAATTAAATAAAACATGAAATTATTTATAGGATACGACGATCCACCAGTTCTTTGGCCATGTTTCAACAAAAAATGCAGAGGAGATCGACAATCTCCCATTAACATCGATACCGAAATAATAACACCAAATCCAGAAATGGGACCACTAGAGTTCCAAAATTATGATAAACCTTTACGAAATTTACCAATCAAATATGCTGGCCATGATGGTAAGTTATCTAAAATCATTTAACGAATTCAAACATATTATAGTGTTATTCTGAATATTATTATTTTTTTGTTCCGCAGTTTACTTTTCAGTTCCTCAATGTGCAAATATAACAGTAACGAGCAAATGGTTAAAAAATACTTACAGATTGTTCCAAGTCTCTTTTGCTTTCAGAAAATCCTTGCATACGGTTGATAGCCAATACTTTCCAATGGAGGTAAGATTGATAATGAATGATATCTTAAAATAAGCTTTTCATCTATATGGAAGAGGATGAAAATTTATTGTTTGGAGAATGATCAGAAAAAGATTAGGTTAGTTTGATTAATCTGCCATATCGTCATGGAATATTTCGTATCTGGTCGCGGTCACTTATAGAGCCTATCACAGGCTGGCCAACACCCATGATTGGGTCAAGCGAATGGTTGAAAGATGAGGTTCAAAGAGCCGAACCCGGACCCCTCCTGAAAAACTGAAAGGGTGGGACCCGAAATTGAACCGGATCCTTTGGGGGTAGTAAGCTAAAGTTATATATCGGGGCCATCCGGCCAATGACCAGAGAGAGATCAACAAAATTCCTTTAAATGTCTTTTACATCCTACATAAAATTTAGTTATTTAAAATGAAAAATTAATGGTTTTAAAGTAGTTAGGTTAGATTAGTGTAGTTAGATCTCCATATGGCAGAAGAGATATACTTTATTTGGCGATAGACACTTGTAGAGTCCATCTTAGGCTGGTCAACACTTATAATGGGGTCAACATGATAGTTCAAGGATGGGGTTCAACGCCAGGCTCGGACCCTCTTGAAAAACTGGAGGTGTGGATCCCGGATTTGAACCCGGATGCCTTAGGTGGTAAGCCACAGCTTTAAAGTAATTAAAAATGGTAATTTCAATCAACAAATTTAGTTCTACCCATTTAAATTCAATTCTTTTCGCCATTTAAATCCAATGCTAATGCCAATAAGTTGGTACAAATTCAAAATATAAAGTATATATGAAAATTAATGCAGAAAATACAACTAAACTTTAATGTACATCAATAAATTTAACTTTGATAAACTATATTGATAAAATTAAATTTAATTATTTCAAATTATTTTTAATTAAAAGGTATCCATGCTGCACTTGAATACCAAGTACCGAGATGTCGAAGATGTTCCAGATGCTTTGTTGTCAATACAAATTTTGTTACAGGTTGGTAACTATTCACAGACTTTAAAAAATAATTCAATTTATCTCAATAATATATATTTTTAAAGTAATGTTGAATATTATAATTATTATTTATTACATAAAGATGATATAAAAATGCTAAATATATATATGTGGGTCGGAGGTATAGGACACTATGTCACATTTACTACATTTTACAGAAGAGCAGTTTGAAGTTGTTTTACGTTGTTCTCCCTTATGGACTTGGTGTTATTTAAAAGCACCGTAACTCCACCAATTATTGATGTAGGACATAGTGTTGTATACCTGTGGGTTCCACCAATTATTGATGTAGGACATAGTGGGTGTAGGACATAGATGCAGTTTGTTGCATACCTATGGGTAGAGGACGAGAAACACATATGATTGTGCCAATAATCTCATTTTGGCCACAAATGGACATAGTGCCCTATATCTTCCGACCCACAGATATAATAAAATTATTTTATTTAATATTAACACAAAGTTATATATTCGTAGAAATACATAGAAAATTAAGTAAATAAATTAGAAATTAAATATTTATTATTAATTAAATTAGAAATTATAGTAAATAAATTAGAAATTAAATATAAATACAGTATTTCTAAAAGTATAAACTTTTTATTGTTCAGGTTAAGAAAACCAACAATAAGGGGCTTAATCCGGTAACAGAGGTACTTAAAAGTATCAGAAAAATCAACGCCAATACCACAATGAAATCTCCAGTGAAAATAGCAGATCTTCTACCAAAAATGAACAGTTCTTACATTGCTTACAATGGATCGAGAGTAGTTCCTCCATGTTCAGAAATATTTACATATATCGTCTTTCATTATTCTAATACTATCGGAAAACAGCAGGTAAATACGATTTTGCTCGATAATAAATTTCCTGTTATAATTTAGGAAATATATTACGAAATACGGACGTTCCTCTAGTTACGAACGTGAAACTTGATTTTTAAATTTCATGAAATTTCAAAAATTTTTCAATAATTTTATGTAATATAATAGCAAAATGCTCTATCAAATAGTATAATGTAAAATTTCTAAGTTAATTAACATGTTATGGCAGTATTTCTAAATGGCAGCAATTACACTAAAAATTACTCGCTTTATATTCGGAACTTTTTACTAAAATCTCTGAAACAAAATTTTTTTAATTGGTTTAATTGTAAAATTCATTATACTCGTAATGTATAGTATATAAAGTTATTTCAGTACTTTTGGATTAAAACGACAGCTGTGTGTCTGAGTTACGAACAAAACTTACGTACGAATTATGTTCGTAACTAAAATGAGCATCTCTATATATACACAATGAATTTTGCAATATTTTTAAAATTTCACTAATAAAGAACTTTTCTGATCGATTTAGTTTGTATGGTTATAAATTTTCTTTGCATGTTTTCAGATATATAAGTAGGTTTTTTTATATGAAGTTTTTCATATATAAATATTTATTACATGAAAAATTCATTAAATTTATTTATATGATTACAAATAATAATTCTACTTATAAATTTATACTGGTTATTCAGTTAACAAAGTCGAAATTCAATTTTTGATTCTACTTCGTTCAAGAAATGTGGTTTTCTCTACAATGTCATTTAACATATATGTAATAATAAAACAATATACGAGTAATTCTTATAAATATTTTTAAAAATTATTTTTCAGTTCGAAATGTTCAATAAATTAGAAGAACCTGATGATATTGATAGATATGTAGTTAGACCTGTTCAAGCACTGAACGAAAGGAAGATTTGGAGTTCTGTGACTGAAGAAAATAATAATAAGAATAACAATAATGGCGAAAATAATGGAAATGGTTGGTGGTAGAAGAAAACGAGTTTTCTCCTTCTTTTGTAAAGAATATTCATCGAATTATGCAATGGTTTTCAATTAAAAATATTCTTAAATGTAAATAAACACATCATATTAATTCATTGTAATTGTGTTACTTATTAAAATATATTTTATGCTAAGGCACTTGTAGATATAAAACATTATATGCATAAATTCTACTGTTCGCAATATCTTAAAAGATTCGTAAATTTTTTAATCATAAGTTCTATAATCGTGTAATCCATAAAAGTAAAAGTTTTTTTTTATACATTATTATCGTAATTAATCTAAAATGTGATCAGATAAAATTTTTGAGAACGATCTATTACCGTTTAAAATCGATTTTTGTATTTGTTATATATAAAGTTAAATCTTGAAATCGACTGAATCGCTAGGATCTAAGTATATATTTATTTATCAGTAGTTAGCAGATCTGGTATTGTTAGGTCATTTCTGATACAGAAATATATCGACAAACATATACTTTACTGACAGTTTTTTTCAATCTATGCCCAGGAAGGCATAATTTGAAAAATAGTGATTTTGAATGAAACTGCTTTTTCCAAGATCATTGTTTCAGTTCATAATCTTTAAAATTGTCAGTAACTTATGAATCATCTTGTCTTTACGTTTTCCGTTCGAAAAAGATTTACTTAGAACGAGTTCATAAAATGCTCTGAGAAATCTCCCTGATGAAGGTAAAGAATGACGTCACATTGCAAGTATACGTGATTTCCAGCGGACACTTCTCGAAGCATTTTCTAATCTCATCCTTAATGACATATGTTTTGGTTAGGTTAGGTTAATTAGATTACGCCGCCATATCCTCATGGGATATACTGTATCTGGCGGCTCATGTCGTATTCTGAGACTAGCCAAAGCTTTTCCCCTGCTCCACCAACGAGGGTACTACAGGGTACTTATGTCTGCGAGAATAATCTCGGCTTAATCATTGCCTACAACTAGGGGTGCGGACTCGCCTGACCACCTCTCTGATCCACAAGCGAACGAAATACGAATACGGCGGACTCGCTCAGGTTTGCCAGGCCTAGGGGAATGAAGGCCGCATTCGCATCTCGTGCACTGTGTCGCCGAAGCGACCTTTAAAGGGCCGAGAATTGCCTCCGTCCACAAGGGAGCGGAGACACAAGAGGCGTGTATTCGCTACTGTTTGCCACTCATTACTGAGCGACCGGACAGTCCCCGAAGGGATCGAAATCTCGAACGGATTTCACAACAAGTTCTCCCACGAATGGGAAATCCTTAGGACACCAAAGCTCGGGCACAACTGCCGCGAAAATCGCGACAGCCCGCAGGAGGGTCGGAAGAGTAAAGTATACCCGAACCCTCCACAAGAGCAGAACCCTTACTAGTAATCGCAACGGATGGATCGGAAGGTATGTCGACCAGCCGACCCAACTTGAAAAGGGCGAGAATCTCCCCCGGTTCGATCACCGATGTAGCCCACTGTCCGCGCCAGACTGGCGGGCCACCATGGAGACGATATCGACCGACGCCGTGCAATGGCCGGGCTCCAGGCGCCTTGCCATGATCGAATATCGCTCGGATCAACTCCCCGAGGTTTTGTGATTCCCTAGGAAGCAAGCTTCCCCGGCCTCTGGTAGAACCCAATCAGCCCGAGCAAGGCCAACCCTCGGGT
>AYEL01075823.1:0-10139 GCA_000484575.1 Olivierus martensii
GCTGGAACCGACAGTTTGGTGATGGGCGGGTTAACAAAGGGCCCGCAATCTATTTTCGTCTTCGAGAAAGAGACTCGATAGAGTGACACATAAAGTTATAGCGGAGAAGACCGCTTCGTGATGTACCTTTGGTTTATTTTTTCTTTTAATAAAGTTATTGTCTTGTAAATAATAATTGCCTTATGACAATTTATTTCGGCCACACTACGTTTCATTACCGATATATTAGCGAGAACAATGCTATTCTGTAACGAAACCGCATTCTTATAATTAGAGGTAATAAACAAGTCAATAATAAGTTCACGCTGCGCTCTGCGTGCTGTTCTATGCGGTACGCGATTTAGATATCTAATCTTTTTCTGTTATTTAATTAAGCATGCCGCTCTTTTATGGTTGTTTTCTTCAGAATTAAGGATTGCAAATATTTTTTTAGCTTTTAGGCTAAAAAATAATGATAAATATAAATTGCATGGTAATTTTAGTCAAAGAAAAAAATCGACAAATATAAATTTCGATTAATTAAGTATTTAACTTATAATTATTTTGTCACATTCACAACCAAAATGCCGCCCCTTAGATTTGCCGCCCCGGCCAAATGCCCGGGTTGCCGGCCCCTAGAGCGGGCCCTGATAGTGGGACGATATATCATTATAGACGCTACAGAAGCGCTTTTCATGGACAGATTGTCGGTCATAGAGTAGCATCGCATTTGTAGTATCGCATCGTAAATGTCGCGTCGCGTCGCTTGTATCTGACACACGGCATAAGAAACAATTTTATATTCAAACATAAAATTCTGCTATCTGATTAGAGAAACATCACGAAAAATTTGATCAAAAAAACAAACACGCAAACAACTTTCTAAAATATATAATAAATTATTTAGCTTAATTTTTTCATATTGTGTGTAATTTATGGCTTTACTCTGTGAGGCCCGCGGGGGTAGGCGCTGTTAAAATTGTCGGGATTTCACCGAATCGTCGCGTTTGGCGCGCGGATCCGTGACGCCGAGGTCCGGGATTAGGAATTGACTCGAATGACAAATTTATAAAAAATAACAAGAATTTAATTAACAATATAAAAAGCGTAAAGCGATTAACAAATGCATAGCGATGATCTGAATTAAAACTAATACAATAAATTAATTCGTTAAACATAAACATTTTTCTAGAGAGAGAGAGAGTTTTGCAATCCGCGCACATACCTGAGAGAGAGGGAGAGAACATTTAATTATACTTCACATTATCCTATTTTAGCAGTACACTTAACACTAAATGCTCAAAGTTTATTGTCCGCACAAACACTAAATTCCACCAGTCCTTGTCTCTGTCCATCATCGTCCTGACGGGACGACTTTATTTCCGCCGTGAACCTTACATTTTGATGGTTGTCTCGACTTGTTATCAAACTGTTTCTTCTCTGATTGATTTCGTCCTCCTCTTCAAGATTGACTAATCTTCCTCTCCTTGATTTTATATTGTTTTTAAACAAGGAAGTTTCTCATGGTGATTACGGAACTTTCCGCACGGAAATATCGAGCAAGGGAAAGTCCTTTGTTTTTCATTATTAATTAAGTTAATAAATATTTTTTTTTTTCTTTTGAAATAAATATTTTGAATTTTACAATTTCAAAAAAATCACCGAGTCTTCGGATCCTCACAACTCTTTTTGGTATTTTCAGATCAAGTACTGCAGCTGACGTAAACACTATTAAAAACATCATTATATGACAACCAGTTTGTTCATTTTCATTATAATAATTATGAAGCAATAATAATTTATTTTAAATGTTTTTTTATGTAACTGGAAACATTACTTCCCTTAATCATCAAATGCATTTTTCAAACTGATAGCTTCCTATTTTCTTTAATATTTTTTTTTTTTTATATTACAGACCGAAATTTATAATTTTTTAAAAAATAATTCTTAGACTTATACAAAGAAATTCCGCCAATTTAAAGCACATCAGCTTTGTAAAGATGAATTGACACTTAGAAGATTAAGGAAGAATAAAGGATTTCTTTATCAAGAAGAACTTTTTATACTTAAAAATATTTTTCGCAGAAAGAGAACAACATATTACAAGTCTTTCGTCCAGCATAAATCATCTTTCACAGTTTTAAACCTTTAATAAATAAATAAATATTTTATTCGTGAAATGCTTAAAATAGTTAAGGAACTTAAGTTATGCATCTGATAAAAATCTAAATTATTTTATTACGTAACATTAAAAAACACTGAAGCAGTGTGTAGTACTGTCAAGAGTTTTAAAGTGTTTCAACCAGTTTAAATTTCATCACATGTATAACAGATATTTTTATATTTTTAATCACCAGATGGCGACACGATAAATTCAGAAAAACAGTATTCAACTTTTCCAATTTTTTTTTTCTTTTTTAGTTTCTACGTAATTGCAAAATAGGAAACCTTCACGAGAATCATTTTCATCACGATTTAGTTTTCAATTATTTAAATTTATCGGTTTGTTAGTTTTAAAATATGTTTATGGTTTAATCGCGTAACAATATGAATAATTCGAATTAGTCGTATTAAAGTGGTTAATAATAATTATAAAAGTTGCGTGAGATTCTTCCCCAGTACTTCGTGGAATGGGATGAGATGGTAAAAAGTGTTGATAAGTATGTTGGCAGTCTACGTTGGACTGACGTAAAATATGCGTATTTCTATTTTGACCAAGAAGAAAATGTTTTCATCTATTAATTTTTTTTTCACAATGCTACGTTTTTAAAATTTATGATCGTAGATTAATAATTAATAAGCGTAGAAGCATAATATAGATACAGGAAATATCGGATAATATAATTTAGGGTATACTTTAAAATTATACGTAAAGATTTTTAACGTCAGTGAAAAAATATATTTCAATGATTTTTATCATTTAAAATATTAAATTATTGGTGATAAAAAACTCTATGATTTATTTTGTTTGTTTGTGTTTGTATATCATCATCATCCATTATCAATCCACGAAATATATTTAAATGATTTTTAAATAAAAAGCTCTATGATTTATTTTGTTTGTTTGTGTTTGTATATCATCATCATCCATTATCAATCCACTGCAGGATGAAGTTCTCTCCAAGCAATTTCCAGTTCTTCCTGTCTCCCAATACTCTGATGCAAAATTAACAATCTCATCTCCCCATCTGTAATGTGATCTCTCTCTCGATTGCTTTTTATCCCTTGGTATCCAGTGAATACTTTAGTTGTCCATCTATTATTATTTACTCTTATTATATGTCCAGCCCATGCCACTTCTGCTTTCTTATCATTTGGATTATATTTATAATTTTTGTTTGACTCCTTATCCAAGTGTTACGTTTTCTGTCTCTTCTACTTATTCCTAGCATGTATCATTCCATACTCCACATGCCACTTCTGCTTTCTTATCATTTGGATTATATCTATAATTTTTGTTTGACTCCTCATCCAAGTGTTACGTTTTCTGTCTCTTCTACTTATTCCTAGCATGTATCATTCCATACTCCTTTCTGTTGTATGCAGCCTATATATATATATACAGTGTATATTGGTCACTTGACTAAATGCAAAATAGTGAATTATTAAAATTTTATAAATATCACCTCTATAGCAAAAAACTAAATCGAGATTCAAAATTTTCATTCAAATCCATCATTGTTACGCTGTTGGGTGAATTGAAAGAGAAAAACGGGAATTTAACATTATTTCGACGTATAGCATTCCAGGAAATTCTCAACTTATTTATTCCGATCAAAGTCAGCTGTTTGAATCAACTGTCGCAAGTTATTTCCTGTTGTCGTTTTTGCCTCGGTCGAATTCACACAGGCGTCTTTTTCTGGCCATTAATGGTCATAAAAAAGACGCCTGCCTCTAAAAAGACTGCTAACAAAGATGACTAAACATTTTATCATCTTTGTTACCATGTGCATAATGAAGAGATGACTAAGACCCAGTTTAACAATATCCCAATGAAGTTTATGGTAGCTTTATCCATTAGACATGTGTTTTACCATCGACAAATCAACGTTAATTAGTAGTTAATGGCGTCAAACGAATAAATTAACCGCTACTTCAAATACCGACTTAACCGCTAGTCAAATTATACTGGGTTTTTAGAGAACTTAAATGGAACGTGAATAAAATTTTGATAATCTACAATATTACTTATTTTTATTAATTTAAATCATAATTAAATATAAAAAAATTAAAGGTGTTAGAGTGATTATTCGTCCCGTTTTTTGGCGTACTGTCCGGCATCAGTAAATATCCCGGATTTTAGAATCCATTCGTTTCCATTGTTCGATGAAATCGATCCTTCTATTTCTCCAATTTTTTATCAAAAATTAATTTTGGTAATTGTCAGATTCCACCAATTAAAATATATATTAAATTATTCCATTAAGGCTGGCTGGATTCCACATAATGAAGAGCATACAAAACTCAGTTTAATTCGAACTATTAAGATCTCCACATTTATCTCGACAAACATTAGAGAGTATAGGATAATTATTAGAATATTATAGAGTATAGGGTAATTATTGTAGAGTATAGTTACTAACAGTGGTATAGGCGGATTCAGAAAATATGACCAGGATATGATAATACAAATAATTGTATTGCTAATAATTTAAACTATATTACTGTATATGTTTGAATTTCTTTCCAAATGACAGAGGGCATGTGCCCTCTGTCATTTAGAGAGGTGCCTTCTCCTGAAACCGCACTAGTCTAAGGATAGAAAAAAAAATTAGGAAAATTCAGCTCAGTACACGGTTCACTAACTCATATATGTATACTTGACGACAGTATCGGAAGTCAATATTGAGTCTATGGGAGCGGCGTATTACTAACTTTTGTGACGATATTAATACGCACGGAACAGTCTCTTTCGATATAAATGGTAACAATGTCAGTAAGAACGGTGCTTGTTTTTATGCAATCGTCCCTCTAGGTTTTCAGTTTTCAATTTCGAATAAATATTCAATTGCAATTTGCTTCGTTTGACGGCTAATCACGCAACCTTTCGAGAACGACTTAAAATTGCAACTCTCCGCCAATTTTAGAACACAAAATCGCAGAACATCATGTCGCATCTGATCATGGTATAAATTATAGACACGCAGATAATTCAGTACACGTTAAAATCATGTTAATATCGTAATTATATTCGAAACTTATAACTTCTTTGTCAGAATTCTCATTATTTTATGGCAATTTACCGTAACATGGCGAAGAATTTAGTGGACTATATCATCGGTGTAGTGATATAAATGAACTTTGGCTCTCCCATAGACTCAATACTGACTTCCGATGCTATCGTCAAGTATAGTAAACTATTCGAAAACAAAATTATTGACATCTGCCGCTATTTCCTGCCGAAAATCTTCCGCCATAACATAAGACACGGACTACGCCAATCAAACACGAAGAATCAAGCTTCCATTTTCTTAATTTTTTTTCCTTCTTTTGCTTAACATACTCGTTAATTGTTTATTTTTCTTCAGAATAAGCTTTTGTCCGATGACAAAAACTTGAAAAAGTTATTTGTAAAAATTAACAATGTAAAAATAAACATAATAAACGAAGTGTTTTTAAAATTTAATATTTAAAATATAATATTAATGACAGAAATTATTATAATCTTACCAGAAAGATAAATGTGAAAAATGGCCAAGTTCTATTTTACCAGTTTGTTTGGCCACCAAACGAGTAGAGATCTAAAACGGGAGCCAAGTTCCATTCCAACCCCAATGTCGAAAAATGAGATTTAAATACTGAAATAAATTCAATACAGTGTCACATCTTCAGGCTTTTACTTCGGAAGTTTTTATATCTATGATAGCTGGGTAATAACTTCATATAACTCAAAAACTTGCCAAATAAAAGCCTGAAGAGATGGCACTGTATTGAATTTATTTCAGTATTTAAATCTCAATTTTCGACATTGGGGTTGGAATGGAACACACACTGGTAGAATAGAACTTGGCCATTTTTCACATTTATGTTTCTGGTGAGATATCAATACTTTTTGTTAAGTTATTAAATGAAACAAACACGCTAAATAAATAATAATATAAAATAGCTAAATAACCTAATAAAACTGTAAAACTTACCACATAAATGACTGAAGAGATCACACTGTATTGAATTTATATGAATAAATGGGCTTATTTAAAATTTCTTTTTTCTTGTATCTTGATTCTGTTTCGTGTTGCGTTTGCGTTTTAGCGCCACTTTCTTTGTTTGACAACTTTCTTGTACGTCTGCAACATTGGGTCGTATAGCTCACTCACCATCCCTATCTTTTCTATTATAGTTCTACTTTTCTTTGTTTTTAATGTAAGTTTCTCCAAGTCAGGACGGTATAAAGATCTCTTCTATTATAGTTCTACTCTTCTTTGTTTTTAATGTAAGTTTCTCCAAGTCAGGACGGTATAAAGATCTGAGGCTATTATATTCTACAATTGCAGTTTCTTGCGCTTTGATTTGGCTTGGGTCAAAGTTGATTAGATGAACTCTACTTAGCGTTTTAACTCTGGAGAATGCTGCATAAGCTTACATAATTAATTAATAATTATATAAATATAAGTAAAATAGTAAAAAATATTTATATTTTTTTACTCTTTTAATTAAATCTTTTTTTTGTAAGCATATATTCAGTAATGTAATGAATACATGTTTTTTAATGAATATTCATTAAAAAAGACTGCTATATAGGCGACGCCGCATGCCAGATGCGACGCGACGCGACGCACTCAATCGCTTTGGTTGAAGTAAATAAGTCACAAAATAATCAAAAAATTGACATTTTCAGAATTTTTTCTTTACCTATATCCTAAGACTTATATTTGTGCTATATTTCAAGTTTCTACGTCTACGGGAAGCACTATATAATTTTGATGAGTGAGTCAGTGCCTAAATTTGCGATTTTCTGGGGCCTAGACACTTTGATATTAAAGCTCGAAATTTTTACAGGGTGGTGAGGAAATAAAGCTTACCAATATATACAATTTTCATTTTACTAGCTTAATCGGAAGCGAAGTTGGCATTTTCAGAATTTTTTCTTTACCTGTATCCTAAGACTTATATTTGTGCTAAATTTCAAGTTTCTCCGTCTACGGGAAGCACTATATAATTTTGATGAGTGAGTCAGTGCCTAAATTTGCGATTTTCTGGGGCCTCTAGCTCCTAGACACTTTGATATTAAAGCTCGAAATTTTTACAGGGTGGTAAAGAAATAAAGCTTACCAATATATACAATTTTCATTTTACTAGCTTAATCGGAAGCGAAGTTATGGAGATAGAAAATATGGCTTAAATTGACTCGTATAAATATACACACGGTGTGCGCCCCGCGAACTTGGCCCGGCACGCTGCCGTGCGCCTTGATTTTTAGAGTTGATCGATTTTTTTACTGTATATATATTTATAGGGCACAGAACTTTTTGTTCTGGGCCTTATTCCTCTATGGACTCTAAAGAGTCTTAATCCGGACCCGAAGTGGAGGCTGCTCGGTAGTCTACATACAGTATATATTATAGTGTATATCAATTATTAGCTAGAAAATACACTGACGGAAAAAAAAATCCCAACACCAAGAAAAAATTATTGTAGAGTAATGCGATACACACGATGTGCGCCCCACGAACTTGGTCCGGCACGCTGCCGTGCGCCTTGATTTTTAGAGTTGATCGATTTTTTTACTGTATACAGTATATATTTATAGGGCACAGAACTTTTTGTTCTGGGCCTTATTCCTCTATGGACCCTAAAGAGTCTTAATCCGGACCCGAAGTCTTAATCCGAACCCGAAGTGGAGGCTGCTCGGTAGTCTACATACAGTATATATTATAGTGTATATCAATTAATTAGCTAGAAAATATTAACAGATGTTTGAATGTTGAATTTATTCAAAGCTTATTTTTCTAGCCAGGATGGCGAGTCGTTTTTTAAGGTACGTGCCAAAATTGGCTAAATTTTTTAAAAAATTTAGCGAATTTGGCACGCGTGTCGATTCTCATATAATCGATCAAACGATGTAATTTTGATTCCGATTAAGCTAAGAAAGCTTCATTAAATGAAAAAAAAAATTACAAAACAAGATGTTTGAATGTTGAATTTATTCAAAGCTTACTTCTCTAGCCAGGGTGGCGAGTCGTTTTTTAAGGTACGTGCCAAAATTGGCTAAATTTTTTAAAAAATTTAGCGAATTTGGCACGCGTGTCGATTCTCATATAATCGATCAAACGATGTAATTTTGATTCCGATTAAGCTAAGAAAGCTTCATTAAATGAAAAAAAAAAATTACAAAACAATATAACTTTATTATTATATAATAGAAAACATATTACAGATACGAAAATAGTAAAAAACTTGATTGTCCGATAAGAAAAAGTAAACTTTCTTTTAAATAAAATCAGAAAAATTTCATATTTTTCTCAAATCTCGGATAATTAGGGGTTTTTTAAAATCGTTTTTATAAAAAAAAATTATGTTGTAGATCATAATATCTGCTACAAAATTACCAATTTTAGTAAAAAAAATTCTGAAAAGAATAAGTTACAGCGAAAAATGCTAAAAGTGAAAATTTTCAAAAATTTATAAATCGGCCTACCTATAATAAAATATTTGCTAGCGTGACATAAGTTGGTCACTCCCGCTCGATACAAGGCACATTTCGTAGAATATTTTTATGACAGGTGTCATAAAAAACATTTTATAAATATAATATAAGGAAACCCCTAATGATTACGATAATAAAATATTTTATTGCGCTTAATATAAAATTCATTGTAAATTGCTCGGGGAATTCATGATTTTCTCATTTTCCTCAAAATATTTATATAGATTTTTATTGCACCCTTAGTATCTATACTAAGATACTAAGGGCGCAATAAAAATTTTAAAAACCATCGAAGGCGCATAGTTTAATTTTTGAAAAAAATCAAATTACTAATTTAATTTTCTAATCACAATATCGTAATAAATAAACAAAATAAAGATTATACATGCAGGTAATAACTAAAAATCAAAATTAAAAGTACATACATAAAATAACACAAAATCAAATTAAATAAAATTACTTGTAATTGTTATTATACGCATAAATTTCGCATGCGCGTAAATATGAAAAATATATGAAATGCGAACGCATTTCAAATGAGTTCTAGTGTGAAAGCGTCTGAAATGCGCCGCGTTGCCGACTCTCGATATACATCATTGGGATATAAGAAAAATATGGTTATGAAATACTGAAAATTTCATTACCATAGGTATTCGAACGCGTACAGAACAAATTGAACCAATTTTCCAAAATACTGTACAGTATTGTCTTTTTTATTAATCATTTCTAGTTTTTAATAAAAAAAACATCAAAACTAATATTCGGCAGAAAATGCGAAATATAAAAAAAAACATTATCTATGCATTTAATTATTTCAAAATTTAATAACGTGCAGAAAAATTTTCCCAGTTATCTATAAAAATGTTCTCATTGTTCTAATCTGATACATACGATATTTTCCCAATAATTTGTTTAAAATGATAAAATTATTTTCGTAAATGCCACTTACAATTTAAAATTGCATTTCGTATGTAGAAAAACTCGAATGCTCTAGAAGATGCGTTGTGAATCCATACAAAACTGCAACATTAGCATCGTACAGGGCCGCCGAGAGGGGGTAACATCTGAGACTTTTGTCGCGGGCCCGATGGTGGGGCCCCCGACCTGTCCGATAGTGGGCAGGCCGCCGCCAGAGCGCACTGTCTACCAAAAGCAACTATTTTATATATATTTAATAACATTGTATGTAATGTATCGAATTTTGAATTTATTGTACACTTTTAAATAAATGTTTAATGTTTTATATGATTTTTTATTAAACCAAAGTGATGCACTTTTTTTAAGTGGGATCCGGACTAGATTTATCACGGGCCCGAAAATTTCTCCCGGTGGCCTGGCATCATGTATTAGAAGTTACACTAAATCAGTGGTTCCCAAAGTGCGGCCCGCGACCTCAGATCATACGCGATCTTGAATTCGTAGAGATAATTTACATTTTTACAAAAAATAAATAAATTTTATCATGTTATAATTAAAAATTGTTCAGTTAAAAAAAATACATGTATAAGTGCTT
>AYEL01075824.1:0-34757 GCA_000484575.1 Olivierus martensii
TCTAAATTTCCTTTTGACAGGATAAATAAATTATTAATAATAAAATAAACACGATGAATTACTTTTATATATTTTTAATTACGGATAAATAAAGATTTCACTATTCGTACGAATAACCATGAGAGTCACTGTACATTTTATATTTTACTGGCCAAGAAAGGCATTATAGTACTTTATCATTGGATGATTTTGGGATGGAAAAATAGATGAAATATTTAGCAATTTTTTCATTAAACAATATTTTATAGACAAATGATGGTGTATCAGTAGGGAGTTGGTAAATACAAAATTAATAATTATGATTAATAAATAACATAATACAAAAAATTGAAAGTATAAAGTTTTATAGAAGAAATATCAATGGTGATTAGAAATAAATAAGCCGTTCAATTTGAATAGAACATTAAAATATTTTAACAATATACGTTTTATATTTTACTGGCCAAGAAAGGCATTATAGTACTTTATCATTGGATGATTTTTGGATGGAAAAATAGATGAAATATTTAGCAATTTTTTCATTAAACAATATTTTATAGACAAAAGATGGTGTATCAGTAGGGAGTTGGTAAATACAAAATTAGCAATTATAATTAATCATAAATAACATAATACAAAAAATTGAAAGTATAAAGTTTTATAGAAGAAATATCAATGGTACAATACTATATCAATGATTTGTTTTGTATTAATTGATAAGTTCCAGATAAATGAAATTAAAATTATTGAAGTAGTAAATAGTAATAGAAAAAGAGCAGGATAATATATTAAATTGTTTAGATATCACAGTTGTTTAAAATATAGAAAATAATTTTGCTTTTTAATTTTTCAAAGAATGTAATATTAATAAAATATTAAATTATGTTTCAAATATACCTATTCGTATGAAACAGAATATATTTAACAGGTACATTAAAAATATATTAAATAGAACATCTAATGATATTGAGAATGAGATTGAAAATGTGTTTAAAATATTTATATTAAATGATTACCATAGAAAAAACAATAGATAAAATGGTATAGACATATTATATATAAAAAAAACAGTGAAAATGAGAAAAAAAAATATTTTTGATGGTGGTTCAATGTTTATACATTGATGCTTGAGTCAAATGGAAAAATAAATATATCTAGGAAATTGTGAAAAGTGTTTTATTAACAAAATAACTGAGATTTCAGAAATCAGAAATAATGTTGATTCAGGAAGTATAAAAGATTGGAGAATAAACATTTCATAAATAATAAAATACAAGTTCTAGGTTAATTTTAAGTATTGCATTTGAGATTTACTTCTCCTTAAGAGTAAATAATTTTTTGATTGTGTTATACAAGTTCTAGGTTATTTTTAAGTATTGCATTTGAGATTTACTTCTCCTTAAGAGTAAATAATTTTTTGATTGTGTGATAAATCTCATTTAAGAAACAAATTTATTTACAGGTTTGTGAATTTCATTTTCATCATGATGATATATTGATGCAATCCACGTACTTTGATGAAAAGTCTGGCAGAAAAATTAGTGCTCCACTGCATCGTCCAAAATTGCGGGATAGTGCCGTACCAGCACTGTTTCCAGAATGTCCATCATACTTATCCAAGGCCAAATCATTCAAGCGAAAAAATTCAGAAGACAGAAGGAAAGAAATAGAACAGAAGGCTATTGAAAAAGCTGTACAGGAGAGCATTGAAACAAAGAAAAAGTACGACATCATCCAAAATTGCGGGATGGTGCCGTACCAGCACTGTTTTCAGAATGTCCATCATACTTATCCAAGGCCAACTCATTCAAGCGAAAAAAATTCAGAAGACAGAAGGAAAGAAGTAGAACAGAAGGCTATTGAAAAAGCTGTACAGGAGAGCATTGAAACAAAGAAAAAGTGCGACAGCAAAAATCATTTCACAACTCTCACAGTACTAAAAGATTGCTTGCAACACAGAAAAATATCTAATGATTGGATTACAATAAAACTGACAGTATTACATTTTTAGTGCTGAAGTATTCTCCTGCTCCTGTGATAAAAACAAGTGTCATTATTGATAATAGTCTTCATGCAAATGTTTATGTTTATCAGACACCTTTGAAAAAGTTAGATAGATGTGGTAATCTTCCCAAACATTTGAAAAGTATTCATGATTTAGATGACATTTTAACTAGTGCATTGAATACTATACAGGAGCACTCGAAAAACAACTCTGTTAATGCTGTAATACGTTCTGCATGCAATTTGCTAGAAAGCCTAAGAAATGACATAAAGAAAAAATTAATATTTTAGAATTTCTCATAGAGCAACTGCATCTTCTGCAGCTAAAAAAGCATGCTTTACACTACTCCAGCAACATCATGGTTTTATTTACTTTGTTGTATACAATTTCACTGCATGCATACAGATTCCTTAGAAGTTCCAGCATTATCTGTTTACCTCATCCTACTACAATTCGTAAAGTTTGTTCTATGACTATAGCCAATCCATCCGTTGAACAAAGTCAAGAGGGTTTTTTAATATATGCTAGCCAAAAACTTCATTTTCTTCAAACTCATGAAAAAACTGTAGTCTTAATGGTGGATGAGGTTCATATAAAGCCTTATTTTGATTACAAAGGAGGAAACATTCATGGATTATCATATGATAATAGAGAATCTGCATCTTTTGCTTTTGTATTTATGATTTCATCTTTACAGTCAGATTACAAAGATGTGATACACATTCTCCCAGTTAAGAAAATGACAGCAGAAACTCTTCATTCATTTCTGAAGATGTATAGGTGTTTTTTTTTATTTTTTTTCTCTTAACAACTCTCCACTTAATTTTACAGATAAGGGGTGGCTTATGCGTAACCATTTTTATAAATAAAGACTGTAAATTAAACTATCTGCGAAATAAAAATTTTTATCATATTTAATGGCATTTTTTCCATCGAAATACTGAAAGAAAGCATAAAATTTTTAATAGTTCATTTTTAAAAAAATAAATTTGTGAATTGCGTAATCTAATCGTTAATCTCGCCATCTCTCGGCCAATATCAGAACTTGATAGAGAAGTTTTGTCACACTTAAGTTCAAAGACTGGTGTACACGTTTCGTGTACGATCTGCGGTGAGTTATTTCTCTCTCATATTTTAAAACTACTTAAGCATAAAATTCCGAAAGGCAATTTGATTATATATTATGTAGGTGTTTTTTTTTTATTTTTTTTTTCTCTTAACAACTCTCCACTTAATTTTACAGATAAGGGGTGGCTTATGCGTAACAGACATAAATTACTTTGTTCTCTAATGAACAAACCCGCTGTTGCTGGAAAAGAAACACAAACCACTAGCCAAAAGAAACCCGATGCTGCACTTACTACCAGTGGCAGTTTGTTTGGGGAGTGGCAAGATGAGGGGGTTCCAAAAATAGCTAAATATCCGAAGCTCAGCTACAAGCACCTCACTACACAGAACGTTGCAGATGCCAGCCAGGTGGTCTCTACTTTTGTGTTCGGAGATGCTAACTGTAAAGGAAAGAAGGCGTGTTCTACCTACCAGGAATGCAGCATCAATTTAGACGATATTATTAAGCAAGTGGAAGAACTGAGAAATGGCTTGGATCTTCATTTAGCCAGCAAACTTATGGAAAAGGGTAAGATTAACCAGAAACCTGCTAAGTTAAACCTTAACCCCAGCTTTCAACTAACTAAACTGACTAAAGTTTCCAGTCCTGGACCTTCATCCTTACCTTGTTCTCCGGTGCCAAACAGGTCACCTGTGAGACTTAAGCCGGATATACCCTCTTACCTAACCCTTTGCAGAAAGGGTAAAGATGACATAAAAGACGAAACCGTTCCAGAAGACGATCCGGAATTATTAAAAATTCGTAACATCTTGTCCGGTCTGGATCTTAATAAGTACAGAAGAAAAAAGGTCAACGATGATTGCAGAACGAAATTTGATAGACCAGCACCCTTCTCCAGGAGTATATCTAATGTGTACCCGCTTAACGGTGGGGAAAATGTCGAAAGAGTGTGTAATAAGAGATTAAAGGAGTTGACAGAACTGTTAAAACCGTCAGTGAAGGCTGTAGATGAAAAGCCGAAGCTAAATGATAGAAGTGTATCCATGCCCGAAGGGGTGCATAACGGTACCAAATCGGGTGCCTTAGTTATCAGCGCGTGTGCCTTACCAAAGAAAAAAGTTCTTCCCTTAACCTTAATGCCTTTGCCGCCTAAAACTCACAACAGTGATACATTAAAGGCGCTCAGTTTGGCAACACCTCTAAAACTTTCTAATAAAGAAACGAATCAAAATATACACAAATACGAGGCGAAGACGTTTCCCAGATCAACTTCTAAAATTAATAAAGGAACCATTTTTCAGAACCGAATTTGTGAAGAAGAATGCGGTTCTATGAAAGAAAACTGTGTCCAGGAGAAGGCAAAGCAACAGGTAGCTATCAGACCTCTCAACTTTTCTTTGCAGTCCAAGATCAGCAATGGTTCCAAACCAAAAATGGCAATAAATACGTGCGACCTGTCCTTCAAAAGTGGAATGTCGTCTTACAAAAGCGATCCCGATTTGTTAGAGAATACAGATAAGTTAGCAAAAGGTTCGGAACTCACGCTTTCCATCAACTCTTCCACGCTTCCGAGTAGCTTCAAACAAAAAACGAGTTCCTCCGAAGAGGGAAACTCCCAACAAAAACGATACTATAAGAAGAAATTAAGAGGTCCTTACGGCGAAATGCTAGAAGAAGAAATGAGGAAATCTGAATGCAAACCCAAACATAATTACAATCAGGAATTCCAAATGCTAAAAGACTTTTGCGAAAGATACTATAAGAAGAAATTAAGAGGTCCTTACGGTGAAATGCTAGAAGAAGAAATGAGGAAATCCGAATGCAAACCCAAACATAATTACAATCAGGAATTCCAAATGCTAAAAGACTTTTGCGAGAGCAAAACCACTCCCGAATCTCAATTGTCCATATACTGTTCGAGCCATTCTTTAGACGATTCCAGATTCTCACACGATAACCTCAAAAACAGCATTTCCGCACCGGTGGAAGATAAAAACAAAACTTTGGTTCTGCTATCAGAAATAGTGGCTACTGTATCAGAACCAAATTTGATCCATCACACTACGAATTTTGGATACAATCAAGACGCAAAGAGGAAAACGTCAGACGAAGTAAGTACGTTATTATTATTATTTAAGCCGTATATCTACTAGTATGGCATTAAATCCAGACAGAAGATTTATTGCCTATTGAGTAACTAAATATTTGGGCGGAGCCGTTTTTCTCCATTACAAACAAATGATAATACCGTAATCGTTTTCGAATGGCCGCGTAATTAAGTAAATTTACTTTAAAGGAACCTAAACTATAATTACACGTGTAGTTCAGATTTTTTTTTCTATCGTAAACTGTTCATTGATGTCGCAACTTCCGTCCGAATTACAGGAATTATTCAATGGAAACTGGTTGTTTATATAAAAAAATGCTTCTTTGTTATGTTGGGAATTAATTCTTCTTTTTTTTACGTGTACTTTTTTTAATGTTAACCTGCTCGATGCGGTTTTACTTTATTTTTAGTGCGATTAGTCACTTTGTAGAGGCGAATAATATTATCTAAAGGTGACGTAAATGTATATTCGGTGATTTGTTTGGCATGATTTCCAGATGTGTTGTATGACAAACGGTGACATTTGTTGGAAAAATATAGTTCGTACTTAAATTTCTATCTTTTTTTTAATCGCGTCACTGTTAGAAAACAAAAAGTTTAATTAATGTAGTTTTATTTATTTAATCTGATACCAACAAAAAAAAAAAATTTAACTTTTCTTGAAACACGTTGATTCCGCCCACGTTGAGTCGTTTTAAATTATAATTAATTAGATTTTAAGTTTAGTTCTTCCTACGACAGAGCGCTACTGGAAAGAACGGTTTGTTAAACACTGTTTTTATGCAAAAAAAAGTTGTACTTAAGAAAGGATCTACCAAAAAAAAAAATTGACTCGATCCTTTTAGAACACTTCGCCCACGTGGACATTCTCAACTCTTCCTCCTCACTTGATAAGACTCTAGAGAAAGAGAGAGTAGAGGAAGAATACATATTCAAACTAAAATGCACAAAAACTTATCAATCCTTGTTATCTTAATGAACGGGGGTCTGTTTTTAGAAAATTTTTATACTGGATATTAGCCAATGTTGTTAAAAGTAGCATTGTTTATCCTAAAAGTTAATTACAATTTTATTTTTAGCGTAATTTATTCATCGATCACTTCTAAACATAATTTCCGTCCTCAGCGACATTTTCGATCCTGTTTCCACCTTAAAATGTTATCTATTGATGCAAAAAATAATAGTAAAAGTTTAGTAACACATTAATGCGAAAGAAGAAGAAGAAAGGAACTTGTTTGCAGTTGGACATCATCAGCAACATCTTCATAAGATTCTTTTTTTATAATTTGTTTTATATATTTTTTCCTGCTATACCGAATGGTTCATCTGGTCAAACCACTTAGAATACAGTTTGCTTTTAATGCATACACCATAATTGACAGTCTGAACGGTCTATTAATCAGCAAAAAGCCTCAGATGTATAATTTCGTATAAAAGTATATAATAATGGATACTTACTTACAAAAAAAAACCAGGAAAACCTGAAACTGCAACAAAAGAAAATTTAGGATGTGACTAAAACTTCATCGCATAAAAAAGAAGGCAGATTGTCTGAATGCCTTCGTCATAAATTTTGATAATATGAACTTTTACTTGAAAGGGTTTCTAAATTTCTTTTTTCTGCTTTTAAAATTTATTTTGGACATTATCCAAAGTGGAAAATTTGTAGTGGATGTGCAATTTCTTTTTTTTTTTTTTTGTTCTAGCAATTTATTTATAACTAAAATGCTAATGATACATAAAACTGTCAGTTTTCACACGTCTTTATCCTTCATATTTTTAAAATATCTTTCAACTCTTAATCATTACTACATGTAAGAGTATAGGTTTTACTGCATAAATCTGCTAATCTGTTTGTTTATCTAGAAGTAAAAACTTAACGAACCTCTCAGTATATTAAACGCTCATATCTCCCGAAACATCGGCGTGAACACTGGAAGATATAGACTGAGTTATAGTATTAACAAACTGAAAATATGCCTTACATCTGTATGATCTGTAGAAGTCTTTGAACGTTGTTAATGCAACTCTATTTTTTTATGATAATTTGTAATATAAAAATGCTAAAATCAAAGTCTGTTCTGTAAGAGTATCATTAATTTCTTGCAATAATTAATTAAAAATGTTTCTAACAGTCAAACCAGACAAGCTACAGCTTAGGGATCACATTAAAAAAGGCCTCACGCTACGATTAAAAAAATATTAAATGCAATTAAGGGCCTCTTGAACGTTACAACTTAGTAAATCCTGCCCTGCTAACAATTATGCAATATTTCATTGTTTAACTATGTATAAGTACATTTTTTAAGTTTATTATTACACAGCACACAAAGCTGTGTGTCTGCAGATAACAAACTTTGCTCGACCAGTTTCTTTTCTCTTTTTTGAAATCCAGAAAACTCTTTGAACTACCGAAACTGCACTCGATCTGAATGCGAAATAACGAATTATTTCTAACGATAATGTGGACATGATGACACATTCTATTATCTCCACGTAATACTCATTGTTATCTTCTATCACTCCATATCAGCGAACTTTAACAGCATCATACTTCATACTTTCAATAAAGTTAGCATTAAAAATACACTTTTCTTTAAATATTATTGATACACAATATATTTGGCCAACAATATCAGTTGAGCATATAGCATTGAAACAACAATATCAGTTGAGCATATAGCATTGAACCAACAATATCAGTTGAGCATATAGCATTGAACCAACAGTATCAGTTGAGCATATAGCGTTGAATCAACAATATCGGTTCAGTATATAGCGTTGAACCCACAATATCAGTCTATTTTTGGATCGATATAATACGCTCAACTGATATTGCTGCCTAATATTGATTCAATAATAAGGAATAAACACTATATCGATCTAACAATATCAGTTAAGCATTCAATATTAGCCAACAATACCGACACTATTCACGCTATATCACAACTATATATTCAACTAACAATTGCTGAGATTGATATACCTCTATAAATTTAGTATCATTAAGAAATGTGGCTCCACAGCTTGCTTTCTGTACTCATTTCTATAACTACTGCATGTTCTCTTATTTCAGGATGCAGAAAACGAAAAATGCACAGTTTTGCTCCTTCGCCAATAAACCCCAACAAACCAAACCAAACCCAATATCAAATTACCATCATTGCTATATTTACTATGGTTATGCTGTATTTAGTACGATTAAATGTTCTCTGACGTCAATTTACGCGATTCAATCTCCGTCAAGCATTCTAAACATCCGTGTCTAATAGTATATTCGAAACGGTCATTAATACTCTAACAGTAGCGAAGCAAAAACGGGAGGGAAGGAAAAAAACTAAGAGTTTGGCTCGTTTTCAGAACACCTTGCGTCTATACTATTATATTCGGTAGTAAATACGTAGCAAAAATGAAACTCGTCAAATGCCTTCCAATGACCGATAACAGGTCCAGTTTTGGTCGAAATTTATTGCGATTTCAAAAATCTTGTATAACGAGGCGCGAATCTAAGCTGATGATCTCGATGTGTTTTTTTTAGAATCATTCTAGTAGACGTTGTAAAACATCGACGTGGCTAATCATCTTATCAAGTAATTTTAGCAGATTCCAGAATAAATCTATGGATTCTACTACTCATTCCGATGTTGACCTATGATATACCTTGAATGACAAGTTTCATTAATTGCTACGAAATTGGTCAGACGAGTCGTACTTGTCAAGGAGGTAGGAGTTTGATGTGCTTCATCGCTTTTTTATGGGTGATAAATGAATATATACATTCATTACCTAAGTTAAACTCAAGTTATGTTGTTTCTTTGTATTTATGCTAACTTGTATGCTATCTTAATGAATTCTGCCAACGAAATAAAACTGGATATGCTGATATGTGAATAAATACTTTTGTAACAATCTTCTTAAATGCATATTATGTAACTTTATAAATCTATGTGAATATAACACGTTAAAAGTAATTAAATTTACATGTTTGTAGAGTAACTAGGGATATATTATGGACACCATTTTGTTTTTATAGTTTATAAAAAATTCTAAAAAAGTTTATATGGTTTCTCACGTGTTGTTATCTTCTATGGGCATTCCCATATAACATATTTAAACATGGTTGCCATAGTTTATATATCTATCATGCATACTTTAAAAAATTACTGTATACTTTAAAAAATTATTTAAAGGTGCAAAACCTTTAAATAACCTTTAATAGTTAGAAAGCAGCATTTTCTTCCAGATACTTTCCAAGTTACCTTTAAATAGTTAGACGAAGGTGCAAAACCTTTAAATAACCTTTAATAGTTAGAAAACAGCATTTTCTTCCAGATACTTTCCAAGTTATCTTTAAATAGTTAGAAAGCAGCATTTTCTTCCAGATACTTTCCAAGTTACCTTTAAATAGTTAGAAAACAGCATTTTCTTCCAGATTTTCCAAGAGATCAGATAAATATGTACTTAGAACATTATTTTATTCAATATTTGTAACATTTTCTTTTGGGTGATAAGGTTTTCGCTTAGGCATAGTGATTGGCTACTAAAAAAAATAAAAAAGCCTTAGAATAGTTTATAGACTAATCTAACTTAGAAAGCAGTCTGATCATATCTACCTAAATTTTAATGGAGCAAACACTAGCTGAAACTTTAGTAGTAGGACTGATGGTAATATTCCACATTGTCACCCCCTCATACGATAATATTTGAACGAAACTACTACAACAGAAGCCAAATCTCTCAAAATACGAAGAGATATTCCGAAAGCTGCTTCCTAAATATTCTTAAGAAATTCAGAAAACAAGTATCATCTTACCTGTAGTCTTTGTAGATCCAATGATTTCAGATGGCACAAAAAATTATTATATTTGGTGAAAACACGTTCTCTATTTTAAACCGTCATGCTTCCCACCGAGGAAACTGAAACTGACGCCAAAATATGTCGCCACTTAACGCAAAAGTTCTGCATTATTACAGTTTTATAACACCGTCTCCTCTAAGAGAAACCATGCTATTCCATATAACCCTCCTATTAAATAATACCTCCAGTTACTTTATACTTTAAACACTGTTATTATGATATTAATGCCGGCCAAAAAGCGATGAATGTAGTTTAAATATTTAGTTTTTTTTATATATTTAATTAATTAAAATTTATCCAAGTTCATTTACTGGATATAGTTATAATCTGCACCAAATTTGGTACAAAACGGCTAAATGGTTGGCGAGATATCGGTTGAAATACGTTTCGCTCCGCTCAATGAATAAAATGCAGTTCGTTAATATAACGAATATTTAAGATTTTGTTGTCGTTTGCATAGTTAACTATATAAGTACTGTATAACTCGGCTGTTAAGTGTTCTGACATTTTTAAACTATTGAAATTGATGTTATCACCAAACTCCTTTACGCTCCGCCCAATAATTGCATATTTTATTTCGCTCCGCTAGACGAGAGAGAGAGAGAATTTTTTCTTCTTCCCTATACGAACATCGGAAAAGTGATTTTTAAACGAAAATCCGTCAATAAAAACGCTATTTATTAGTATATATATTGCAACATCGTTACACAATAAACTCTTTGTGAATGAAGTTCTAAATAGGAGCTAGACAATACAAGATGTTTACATTATAATTCCCAAATTGAGACTGGCGACAGTTATAATCACGTGATATTTTTTTAAAGTGGTAGAATATTGTAACCTTAGCGTGCAGGAAATTTCGATAAGTAGTTTTATCACAGAGAAACTGTCAGAGTGTACAGCACTAGCTACAGGCGTATTGGTGTCCACGCCGAATGTCCACAAACGAGAGTATTGAGGTAAATTATATTTTCTTTAAATAAATTACAGCAACGTAACCTATTTTTCGTTACGTGATGTACAATTCGTGAATGTAAGCAATCGAATAACTCGTAGAACGTTAAAAATATATATCTGTTTGCCTTTTTCGTATATGTAACAATTTTGGATATGATTGCGTAGGATCCGAGTGTTCTCGTGTTTATTTTGTTTGCCATCGTCAGAGAAGCAGCTGGACAGTGTCTCGATATTATAACAAACACAGAACGGTGTTTATGTTCTATGTAACAAAACGGAGAGGGGGGGAAATACGCGAAATTTACAAATATTTCCACTACGTCATCGTATTGTTAAGAATATCGCGTTAGTTTTTATACACGAACTAGAATATTAATACAGGTTATGTAAATATTATAAAAAAGGAAAGATATTAGTCAATAAGTTTTAAATAACTATTTTTGTGTGTTACCTTTTTTAGGACACCAGGACACACGTGGTGAGAGAACTTCATTGCACAGAGGAGTCTTACGTGGAATCGCTAGAAATACTGGTGAATGTAAGTAAATTTACGGTCCCAAACTGTGTCGTGAATCATTTATTTATAAAACAAACACACAAGTGTTTTAAACACGGATCGATCGTGTGCCATTTGTGTGTCAAAGGATAAAATTAGGAGACGAATTTCGACTATTTAAAATAAAAAAAAATTTAAACTGTGCCCTTAATCGAATTCATTAAGTAAAAATTACAAATAATAGTTCGAAAACTATTGTTTTTCTAAAGAAAAATATGAGAAATTGGCAAAAATCAGAACTTTTAATACTTTTTTTTATTGTTTTTGTATATATTTATTCCTTCGTGACGTATTTTTTACATAATCGAAACAAACACAGAAGACAAGTAAAACAAAATATTATTTAATGGCGTTTGCTTCTTCCGTTTATTTATTTATTTTTTATATATCATTTTGTTATCTATATCAAAACAAGGATTAAAATTTCCATTGTGTCTAAGATGTCTTTATGCTTTCTACTACAAATAAAAGATTCCTTGTGTTATTAATCGTGTTATATAAACACAAAAGTATCCTTTCTCTATATATTTTATTGCTACTTCAGCTTCATAAACACGCCGAACACGTCAAACGTTGTAACCAGTGAATTATTTATTATACTTTCTATACATAGCGAAAAATATTTCTTGTGTTTTCGAAAAAACTTCTGTATTCATTGTATATTCAAACACACAATATTTAAATATATGTCAATTTCTGTGTTATGAACACGGACTTTTTCCGTTCTTTACAAGCTAAATGGAACCAAAATGTGGCGACATAAATGATAAAATATACGGATGAAAACAAGTGAACACGAGCACTAAATTGGCTAAAAGTGTTATTTCAGTTGTTCTGACTCACGTACGCGAACTAATTATAACTTTAAAGGAAACATTTTTAAATAATTTTTTATTTATAAAGCAGAAACTGATACGAGCTTTTCTTGCAGAAATACATGAAACCTCTTAAATGTGCAGAGTACTTAGACGCTACTCTGGTAGACGAAGTATTTTATCAGGTTCCAGGAATACTCGACCATCACAGGAAATTTCTACACAACTTGGAAGACAGAGTTGAAAGATGGGATTGCAAACAAACAATCGGTGACATTTTTATACAGACGGTACGTTATTTTTCATTTTTTTTTTTTTTTTTTTTTCCGAGTTCTATTCCCACTAGTTACTTTTTTTTTTTTTTTTTTTTTGTCGTTTAAAATGATTAATTTAATAACTTGTTGGATGTTCGGAAGCGCGACCTCCTTTTGCTTCCTTTAAAATATTTTTACTTCCTCTAGTTTCAAAAAATATATTTAACTTCCGGCAACATTTATGTTAAAATTGAAGTCTTCTTTATCTTTTTTCTATAATTTGGATGCATAAAATTTGCTTTCGGTGACGATAAGTTGCTGTGTTTTTTTGTGCGATTTTGGAAAACATCCAGTGTCAACGTGACCAATAGATAAGAGGAAAGAATCTTCTTTGAGGAAGATGTCCTTCGCTGTGTCTATTTTAGTTGTTCAGTTATATTTAGTATTTAACAGACAAACCTAGACCTCTTTGTTGCTCTTCTATTGTTATTTTGGCAACTGTTTTTGCTTAAATAGAATTTTTCCGAACGTGATTGCAAATTTAGCGATTGTTTTAGATACGAGAAAAGCATTGGCTCCTTTATGACAGCTTTAAAAAGAGTTCAGTTGTTATTTTTACACCAAAGTGCTTTTTAGAACTGATTCATGGAGATAAAACCATTTATACTCGACTCCATGATAAAACTAAAGGAGCGACAAGCCGATGATAATTTTTATAACAACTCTGCCAAGTTATGTGATTTAGATTAAATGTGCTTAGTGATCATTGTGAACAAATGAGCATTGTTTAAACAGCGATTGCTAGAATAAACATAGACGTATGATATAACCTTGATAATTCGATTTAGAGATTGTAAAGGTTATTGCTTGAAACAATAGTTCTGCTTAACATAACATTAAATCCCAAGAAAACAGTGAACATGACAAATTTAACCATATTTTGGATAAATAACTAAAACAAATTGAAGATAACAGGATAAAATTGAAGATATATGGCCATTCTTTGATGTAGAGTCATTATTTAGTAAGAAATACTAGATAATGTCATTTTGGTCACGGCAATTCGAACTTGCAATATGGAGTTACTTCATAATCCAAGATGAAAAGATTACAAAGCGATTTCCAGTATATAGAGATTAGAGGCCATGTGTCCTATTAAACCAAACCTTAAGAGAGTTAGAGGAAAATTAAGCTTTTATGAGTCCATTGTGCCCTTTATGGATAGATAATACTTAATACTGCCTTTGTTTTATTGCGATTTCCTTTATTATCCGTTGCCACCTCCTTCAGACAATATATAAAGCTACGAAACAGTTAAAACTAGAAACGCTATCTTATCCAAATAGCCTGTAGGTTGTGATATACAAAGAAAAAAGAAAGACGGCAGAAGCATTTACGTACTTTACTAACCAATAAATAAAATGCTTTAATGTCTTTTACCCCTTCTGCCTACAAGTCTGTAATTATTGTCTATGACAGGCCCGAGGTCTCTTATAAAAGTTTATTACAAGACGTTTCACACCGTGGGGTGTCATTTTGATGGGCATAAAACGGAATTAATGCTGGTTTACAATTGTAAAAATGTTATCAGATGTTTCTTTAAAAATATTACAGGAACGATGGGTCAATCGAAGTATGAGGAATTAAAAAAATTATAGTAATAAATCCGCATCGAAAAAGGTTTCTTTGCATGTGTAGCACGCATTGAATTTAAACTACGAACCGCGAAAATATGTTTTAGAATTTTTTTCTGTTTAATATGGATATGTTTCCGTTTATGGAAGATTAATCGAATTAAAATTTAATGTTTTGAGATGTTTTAAACGTGTTTTATTTATTAAATCTGCTTAAGGCGAACGGGAATTAGTTTTTGATCCTTCTAGGATTAACCTTTGTTTTTTATGAGCTTAAAGTATTTCAAGCGTTATTTTTTAGTAATAAAACAAGATTAAACATTATTAAACAGCAAGATAATTTTTTAATTAAACTTTATTAAGTAGTCATCCTAAATATTAAAAATTTACTGGATGCTGTCGACTAAGTTTGCAACTTTAGTGCAATACTATATATATTTGAGATATTGCTATTTATTTATAAAATATCAGAAATAGTTAGTAGTTAATGTAGAAAAATCTTTTAAATAATAATCAATAACGCATTTTTGCTATTTTTCTTGCTTTATATAATTTTGTTAAGAATACATTTGTTAATTTTTACCCATAGTTTGACTTATGAGGCCCTTATGCCGTTGTTGGTGCCATTAAATGCCAATAAACTAACCATAAAACGCCAACAAATCTAACCAATAACGCATTTTCATTGACGGCCCATGAGGCTCTTGTGCTACAAAATCAAATTGTTCAGAATATAGTTTTAATTTTTTACCCAGTGTCTGGCGCAGTTTGGCCCATGAGGTTCTTGTGCCATTAAATGCCAAGAAATCAACCAGCCACTAAATCAAACCAACCAACCACAAACAGCACTTCAACTGACATATTCCCACCATAAATGATTCCCACATTTCCAAAAAAAAAAAAAGAAAACGAATGAAAACAGTTTAGCCCAACCGTAATTTTTTCGTGTATAGGTTTAGCAAGAATGCCTCAGGTGGAAAAAATTATGAAACTATATATCCTCAAGGTTATAATTAGACTCCTAGTAACATCCGAAACACAATCGCGTGATGTGCAGCGATCATCTGATAACTTTCATTGATGCTTTTTTTTAAGTTGAAATTTTGTATTAAACAAATTTTTTCCTTTAAAATTTTCCAGTTTTCTCAGAATGAAGTCATCGATATTTACACATCTTTCATCAATAATTGGAAATCGGCCAAAGATCGCATTAAAACGGAAATACATCGAAAACCGGCTTTTTCAAGATTTCTCGAGGTAATTAAAAATTTGTTAATGTTAAAATAAAAAAAATACCTATTCAACAAAATAGAAAATGAGTCAAGAGCGTTACAGTTTATAAAAGACTATAAATTCTGGGTTATTTTTAAGTGCGAGTAAAATCGACTTACTAGTAAAGGATTCTAAGGTTGAATTGTGTTAACTGATATATTTACTTAAACATTTTTTGCCTTATTAAAACTTAAAAACTTCGTATTTCGTCATTCAGAAAACTCTGTTATTCTTTGTTTCCTTAAATTAATACATAAATAATAATCAGGGCCGTCGCAAGCCATTTAAAAATCATTAAATATTTATCATCGTCACTAAAATATAAAAATTTTATTTTATTAAATTAAATTTTAAAAATCAGTTTTTTTATTCCTTCATTTAAATAATAAAATATTTTTAATCTTAAACTTTTTAACTTTTAAAAAATAATTTTAATTATAATTAAATGTATAACAAAAAACGTAATCAATAAACGTAAACCATTCCTAGCGCCATCTGTTGTTCAAAAATTCTTTCCCGTTCTTAATTTAATTAAATTAAATGCTTTATATTTTCATGTAATTATTATTATTATTATTTCGGAGAAATGTCGTATTAAAATTTAATTAACGATTAATATTTTTCCAATAAATAATGCGGATTATCCCTAATAAAAATTTTTATTTCAGTGTAATAATCGATTTATCATCATCATTCAGCATCATGTTCAGCATATAGATGATAAATAAATTAGAAACATTATTTTCAGATATTGAATGACGTCGTCACACAATCGAACCTAATGCAAAATTAATAATAAGAAGAATGATTGTCAATAATGTTGTAAAATTCTTCAAAATACTGATGGTTTTGTGTTTGACACGAAGTGTATTAAATCAGTAATTCATTTAATCTATCACAAGCACCATTTAAACGTTTCAGATTCGTTTTTTCTATCAGCATTTCCATTCAAATTTGTCATTACAAAATGAAAAAATTAATTGACAAACTCTCTATTTAAAAAAAAACTTTTTCATATATGTGTTGATTATTTCTTTATATTTTTCAGCGTTAAAATGCAACAAAAAAATAATTTACTCAGAAAAATACATCATACCAAATAAGAACCCAAAGAACAAAATTTATATACTGTATATCCAGTAATGAATTTTGTCTCAGTCCGTAATTAACATGGCCTTAATGCCAGTCTACATGTATGCACAATATTATAATAATTAAAATATAATAGAAGTTATAACTTATTTTTTGAATTATAACTGTAAAAAAATTCATTTAATATTTTAAGCATCAATCATTATTAGACAACTATAATTCAGAATATAATAAATTAATTAATAATTATAAAATATTTATAGAATTTCTGATGTTGGAATAAAAGTAAATCTAATTTATTCTAAAACAGTTGACATACTTAGTATCTGTTTCTTTTTTTTCCAGCATATGTCAAGGGAACATAAAGGAAAGTTAACATTGGATGCATTACTAATTATGCCTGTACAGAGGATACCTCGTTACGAATTGTTGATTAAAGTAAGTACGATGCCATATTTACATTTGATCATACTACCTTTGATTTAATAAAATTAATTTTATATCATTTGTCTCTATAATAAAACTATAAATCATAAATAATATTATCATTATTAATTATGAAATATAAATAAAGTTAATGTTGATATTCTATATAATGTAAGACTTCTTGCTGTAAATATTAAATAAAAGTAAGCTGTAAGCCAAATAAGTAACAGTTTATCTTATTTATTTGGCTAATAGTTTACTTTTATTGATATCTTATATAAAAATGATTATCATCATTAATGTTTCTATATGTGATTAAAGAGATTGTTGTGATTATTAATCATTATTAATAAGTCAGAATATTTATTTTAATTTATTGAAGATAATACATTTTTTTTATATTTCATAGGAACTGTTAAAGCACACATCACCCGATCATTCTGATCATCAATTATTAACCTTAGCACAAAAAGAAGTACATGATCTTGCTGTAAAAATAAATCAAGTTGAACAAGAAACTGTTCAACATGAACAGATGATGCAAAGATTGAGAGAAATTGAAAATTTAATCGATGGTGCTATCGATGTTAGTTTAATCATTTTATTTTTAGAATAAATATAATACTAGAATTCATTTTTTTAAAGTAAATTTGAGTAATATTTGTGTTTTCTAATTTTTCATTTAGTTTCATATTAAAAATATTCATTTGAAATTTCCATAAATGAAAATTTAAAATAATTTTTATTCAGCTTTATTAAAGACAGAAATGTTAACAATATAACAATATATTAAAGACAGAAATGTTAACAATATATTAGATATAATTTATGAAATGTTAATTATCTAAAAATTAAATTTCTCTAATGAAATTTTTTTTTAATTATCCAGATAGTGCAATCTGATAGAGTATTTATTTCCTATGATTTAGTTTCTATTCCAGTAAGTATTTTCATAATTTTTATTAAATATAAATAAATTTTCTACACCCTTAAATAATTATTTTAAAATATTCTTAAGAATAAAATTAGATTTTCCTTTATAAAATAAGTCTCTCTAAATCATAAGGATAATTCTTATTATTCAAACTAAAGAATTATATCAAGCACATTACAGGATTTTTTATAATTAAAAATATCAATTGTATAAATTTTCTCTATAAAAGCTCATAAATTTATTTAAAGAAATGAGTAAAACAAGAATTTATTTGAATATATAATGCATAATCTCTGTTGCATATATATATATATTTATAATTAAAAATATCAATTGTATAAATTTTCTTTATAAAAACTCATAAATTTATTTAAAGAAATGAATAAAACAAGAATTTATTTGAATATATAATGCATAATCTCTGTTGCATATATATATATATATAAGTAAAAAACAGAACCTTTGAATTAGGCTGAACTCACACTTACCACAGCAGAACCACACTGTGACCACAAAACTGTGGTTGGGATGTGGTTCTTTATGAATTATAATTATATTAATATAGAAATACATAATCTAACTCACATAGACCACATGTTGTGACAGCAGTTGAAACCGACTTCTGTTAATGGTCTGTCTGAGTTAGATTATGCTTTTCTATACAAACTGACCACAGTTTTGTGGTCGTGGTGTGGTTCTGCTGTGGTATATGTGAGTTCAGCCTTAGTTACAATTTATTCATCATAATTTGTAAATCAATAATGTTTTTGATTATACAGCATTCTTCAGTTGACTGAATATTATTGAGATTGAACAAGTAAAAAACATTGTTGAATTGTAAATTTTATATATGTTAAATAAATTGTAATCTGACAATGGCTTCTGTTTTTTTATGTATGCATAATGTCTAAATGCAATTGTATGCATCTTTTGATCATTATAATAAATATTGAATTTATAATATGTAAAAACTTATTCACAAAAAAATGTAGATAGATATTTGATAATTTTTGAATATTTGGAATTTTATGATAATTTTGGAGACTATACTTCAAATAAATTATCATCTTACATCAACTACACTGTTCTTCATAATTCTATATTATCTTTCTACATAAACTTGATCATTGTAAAAAAAATAAAACTACCATAAGTTCAAAAATTAAATTTGTTTAAATTAAAATGAACAATTATAAATTTTATATATGTTAAATAAATTGTAATCTGATAATGGCTTCTGTTTTTTATGTATGCATAATGTCTAAATGCAATTATATGCATCTTTTGATCATTATAATACTGTTCATTCTAGCACTGATTAAAAGTGGAAAAATTTACACACAAAATTTGGTTGCTTTTGACTTTATTAAGTCCTCATCAGCTATACTTTACATATATAAATATATGTAAAGTATATATATGTATCAAATATGTAAAGTATATATGTATCATATAGATTCATATATATATGTTACATATATATATGAATCTATATATGTAAAGTATAGCTGATGAGGACTTAATAAAGTCGAAAGCGCTACTAAATTTTGTGTGTGTAAATTTTTTCCATTTTTAATCAGTGCTAGAATGAACAATATTATAATTTAAATCAAGTGGAAAGTTCTTTTTTACTTTTGATCATTATAATAAATATTGAATTTATAATATGTAAAACTTATTCACAAAAAAATGTAGATAGATATTTGATAATTTTTGAATATTTGGAATTTTGACAATATGAAGAATAATATTTAAATTAAAAAGTCTAGTATGGTAAAATGAAATAGAAATTTTTATTTTAAAGAATATAGTTTCAATTTCTTATGTTTATAGATTATGATAAAAATTTACATTTGAATCATGTAATTAATTATTATACAAATAGTATTCTATATAAGCAGTAAGTCAAAAACACATACAACATTGCAAAAGCAGAGAGAAACAGTTTCAAACATATTAAAAAGTTTTTCTATTTAATACTGTGTGTGTGTTTTTGACTTAGAATTATTACTTGTAAATTTTTAAAAGTAAACAATAATTATTGGAAAACAACACAAGTATAACAATATAATTTAAGGCCCAATTTATTAAAATTTTAAATGCAACATACTTTTATTCAGCAATGAAGTTATTTCAAGAATTGTTCATAAAATAATGATCAAAGTTAATAGTTAATAATCTACTGGAGATAGATACACTAAGCATGTTGTTAACAATAAGAAGGTTAAATAGTTATAATTTATATTTTTAAATTACCTGCCCACCACTTTTTCCTCTTCCAAATTGCCTTCCTTCAGAAAATCCTACATCCCAATCAGTTCTAATTATTCTATCATCTAATCTTGTTCCATTAATATATCTTACAGCATTTTCTGCATCACATCTATTATAATATCTATAATATATTCAGGAAAAACTTGTTTTTGAATCAGTAATTAAAATAATGAAAAATTATAAATTTGTTAAATGTAAATATCATAAATTTAAAGTAAACACATTCTGATTTCTAGACTTGATATTTAAGCATAAAGCAACTTGAAAATATGGTCTTAAAATAAAATATAATTTTATAATTAAAAGATATATAATCATTTTTTTATTTCCTATTAGTTCTTTATAGTAAAAGTAAAATTATTAGTGCATTTTTGTATTTTATAATCAAATGTGTAATGTTAATTCTAAATAGACAATGCAAAAAGATAAGGAATTGATGCTGAAAATGGTACTTAAGATAAAACTAAATTGCAAAAGATGTTTTTGAATAGAGTTTAGTTTTTTAAAAAAGCAGCTTTAAAAACTTTGTGGCATCATATCTAGTTTTGTGATTTTCATTGATTAGCTTTCACAAACTAAAGATTAATATATATACTTTTTAATACTATTGTTAATTTATTATTATTTTTAATAAAATGCTATTGTTAATTTATTATTATTTTTAATAAATATCTATATACTAGATGCAGATAAGATGTCTTTAAAGTTGTTTTTGAAAGCTTCTAATAAAAAAATCTTTACATTGCATTAATTTAGTCCAAAGAATTGGTCTTGAAACTAGCATTATTCTTTGTATTCATTCTGTATACAAAAAGAAAATCATATCTGAAGGAGAAATTAATGACATAATATCTGAACAAATCACAAAAATAATTGCTAGATACGAGTTAGATACAAAAAATAGCCACATTATCAACTTAATAATGCCAATACAAATTTTTGAAAGCTTGCTATAAAGAACCAATGAAAATGTGATTATTAAAATTAAGTTTGAACTAAACAGAAGTACAATTAATCTTGGATTCAATGCATACATCATACATAACTGTGCTAAACTAAGATAACTTGATTCTATGCCAATAGACATTGAAGTACTTGCTACAAAAAATTTGGATAGTTCCATATACAGTGATACCTCAACTTATGAATGCTCTATATACAAACTTTTTCATATCCCACTTTAGCCTCTATAAACGAGCTTATTCTCAAGACATGAACTGTGATGCTTATTAATATTATATTTTGTAAAATATTTTCTATAAGTTTTATATAAAAAGATCTCAATTATTTTTGAAATATGCATATATAACTGTTAATGTGATAAAGATTGCTTATTTTAAATGAACAATATTTTAGTAACGTATCATTAAAATTAGATGCATTATTCAAAAGTACTTTACATGTTATTAAAATATTCTTGATTATAATTTAAGCAAATTTTGTTTCTAATTTATTTTTTTACATTATTAAATTAAAAACATATATATCGATGTGTAATTAATATGATTTATCCAATATTTAAATTTTATGTATATATTATTTCCAGGATTCATGTTAGATATAATATAAAACAAAAGATGTAATATAAAATTAATTACTCTTATAGGTTGGATTTGGTATCAAGAAGGATAGAGGACTATTTCTGTTTTCTGATCTCTTACTCATAACATCTATTAAAAGGAAAAGTGGAACTGTTCGCAAATATTCAAGCCCTGTGTAAGTTTCCTTTCTAAAAGTTAATATTTTGTATGTGATTAGATTTTATTATAATAATAAAATTTAATTACTTTCTTTAGAAATAATCCTTCACCATTTGGTTTACTTGAAATGAATAAATATAAACTACTAATGAAGTTTTCCTTAGATCAACTAGAAATAACTAAAAGTAAGTTTAGAAATTTATTGAATAACAAAATGCATTCAATATCTTTCATTAAAGTAAAAAATAATACTAATTTGAGATTGTGTATGCAGGTTTTCTTTATCATTCATAAATTATTAATGAGTAAACAAAATATCTAATATATTTTTTCAATCAATTAATTTTTAATAATCTTTACATACATAATTTCTTGTTAAATTTATCTTAACTTTTATCATATATCATCATTTATTAAACACACTTTAATCTTGATTTATAAGAATAAAGCATTTCTGAAAAATGCTTATAAATCAGAGAGTAAAAAATTATAATTCCTTCCTGAGCCATAAAATGTCGACTATTTTTCACTGAAATATATTGAAATACTGTCTAATTATATAAGTGAAATCAAAATAACTTCTACAATTAGCATTATTATTTATAAAACAACTTAAATAACACAGTTCTTTTAGAAAGAGCCTAATGAAGAAAGATTACCAAATGTTTAAATATTATAAAAACTTCCATTCATAAAGAACAACATTCTGTCATTTATAACCTTGAGTAACTAGGTTCAATTCTAGGTCCTATATCTACATATACATTTAGAGCAGGGGTGAGCAAACCATGGCCCTTGGAGCTACTTAATGCAGCCCTCATAGGTAATATCTATAATGCCAAAAATTTTATCGATAAATAAAATAAATAAAAAAAAATCAAATCTGATTGTGAAGCAAGTTAACAAAGAATTTGATATAACTAGTAATTAGAAAGTAATTACAGTTGTTTTTCGCTCTTAGATTTTAGCTTGCATTGCGAATTAGTCTAAGACGGGTGGGCAAACTGTGGTCTTTGGAACTACTTAATGCAGCCATAACTAATAGCCATAATGCGAAAAATTTTATCAATAAATAAAATGAATACAAAAAAATATCAAATCTATTTCATATCTCAGCAATATAGTTTATATAATTTCTAGAAAAGTAATAAGTAATAATTCATTTGATAACCTGTAGATGCCATTACAATGTCATATTTCAAAAGATTTTAAAATGCATATTTCTTACAAAAATAGATTTGATTAACCGTTAACCAGAATAAACGTCAATGCATAAGAAATCGGTTGCAAAATACAATCAAAATCAAATAAAATTGTTTTGTCAATCTATCAACTCAATACCTTTTGTAATTTCACAGGTTTAATTTAATATTTGTGCAATTTCCTAAACAAGTATGTTTTTAATCATGGTTTCAAATTTAAAATGATTAAATTATAATTTTAATACTTGTAAATAATTTAATTATAAGAATTTCAATCCTGCTGAGCTTCTCTGAAAATGGTGTTTCACTTGTTTTGGATGGCCAGCATTATTCAAACCAATGATTCATATAACGGTTAATGACAGTCAACTAAAAAAAAAGCTGTAGATGTCATTACATTGTCATATTTCTTACAAAAATAGATCTGATTAATCATTAACGAGAGTAAATGTTATTGCATAAAAAACTGGTTGCAAAATACATTCAAAATCAAATAAAATCGTTTTGTCAGTCAAACCAATACTTTTCGTAATTTCACAGTGTTTGTACTTAATATTTGAGCAATTTCCTGAACAGGTATTTTTTTAATTGTTGTTGTCAAATTTAAAATGATTAAATTATAATTTTAATATATAATTTAAAAGAATTTTGACCCTGCCGAGCTTCTTTGAAAATGGTGTTTCACTTTTTTGGACTGCTAGCATTATTCAAACTGATGATGGTTCATATAACAGCTAATGAAAGCTGATTTACTAAGAAAATTGGCTTACTTTTAACATGCCACTTTTATGATATCTTAGTCAGCAAATATATCTCTTAGAAAAAGTTCAGGATCTTTCTATTTTGGCTGCATAATTTCTAAGAGAATTATACCACCTTAGACAATTATTAAGTGAAGGTGGGATTTTGGGAGTTTTTTTGCTATTTTGTTTTACACCCTTTTCAACAAGATATGGTAGATTACTAAAGGACAGGATCAACGTTGTATTTTTTTTTTTTTTTTTTTATGATCCTGCCGAGCTTCTCTGAAAATGGTGTTTCACTTGTTTTGGACGGCCAGCATTATTCAAACCAATGATTCATATAACGGTTAATGACAGTCAACTAAAAAAATTGGCTTCCAATAACGGGCTACACCTACATCCGTGTAGGGGGCAGATTGTGTGAAGTCTAGTGAAAAATTTTTCACTAGATGCCAGACACGGGATGCGGCCTTAGACTATTTCATTGATATAGTATGGTTCTTTCACCCAAAAGTTTGTTCATCCCTGATTTAGAGAAATCTGGATCCAATCCATCAGTCCCTATCCTTTAAAATAATCACACTGTAAAGCAGTTTCTATCTTGGATGTCTGTATTCATCTCAAGAATGTATACCTCCAAATTTTTAATGAGAATGATGAAAGTTATGTTTGATAGGCAAACCTTGCTTGTCAAACCCATCCTTCAATATTCCAGTTGACCCCATAAAAAGTGTGAGTAGACTATAGCAGTAGGCAATAGAAATGCTAGTTAGAAAGCAGCATAAAGTTATACAAAGATCTCAATAATTGCCAATATAAAAAACAAAAATATTACTCTTTCTATCATTAATCTAAAATAATAACTTATTACAGCTCTAAGACAGGAAAAAACAAATTTATTCGAAATACAAGGCAGTAGCGCTTTCGATTCTCTAGAATCCTCTTCAGCTACTAACGAATTACATACAATTTTTCTATAGAATGCCATGTTTTTACGTTTTACAATTCAAAAATAATGTTGCTATAGAAACGCATTATATTTCTATAGCAACATTATTTTTGAATTGTAAAACGTAAAAACGTGGCGTTCTATAGAACAATTGTATGTAATTCGTTAGGAGCTGAAGAGGATTCTAGAGAATCGAAAGCGCTACTGCCTTGTATTTTGAATAAATTTGTTTTTTCCTGTCTTAGAGCTGTAATAAGTTATTATTTTAGCTCAATAATTGCATCCCTGTTTACTACTACTTGCTGAAAAAGCAGTATAAAATTATCTTAAATTAGCATAAGACAGAAAATGTCTCTAAAAGTTGATACTTGCTGTTGTTTATCAATTTCATACAGTATTTATTCTTTACAAAAAAACATCATCCATAATAATTCAGAAAAAGCATTAATCTAATGCAAATAATATAAGATATTACATATTTCATCAAAATGTAAAGAAAACATGACAAAAAAGTCTTTGAATTCAGTGAAAATGCCATTTTATAATATTCATAGGAGAGTAAACATCACTGTTTGTCTATTAAATTGCTGCATGATAAAATGTTAGCTTATGACCAAGACAACAAGATTCAATTTCAGCACATATCAGATTTTTTTCAGATTTGGCATTGAACCATGAATCCCATATTTTATTTATGATCAGTTCCATCACAGAATTGGTAAATTGGCTGATATAAGAAGGACAGATTATGATATTGATAATCAGTATCATTATCTGTCTTGTTTAAAATATACCTTTATAATATGGAGTATATAAACATTTGCTCATTATAAATTTCTCATAAAAGTTGGGTAAAGCTCAAATATTGAATTTTAATATAAATTATATTTGCTCATAAAATTCGGGTCCCTTATATCAGAGTCAACCTGTAATTGTAATATTTAAATAATTAAATTTAATAAATATATAAATAAATGTTTAAAAAAATTATTTGTTTATTTTACACACAAGAGTACTGTGATTGATTCATTAATCATATGATGAATCATTCCAATGTGAGGATCATCAAATTAGCAAATTCTATAGTTATAACTTTAATTAATGTATTCACTTATAATTAGATTAAAGTAATTCAATGAGTATCTAATTATCTTTGAAATAAAAATAAGTAGGAATTTTAGGACAGAATTAATGATATTTTTTTAAAATACTAGATCCAATAGAATATTAAATTCTTCAATCTTATATAAATGCAACAGTACTGTGATTGATTCATTAATTATAAGATGAATCATTCCAATATGAGGATCATCAAATTAGCAAATTCTATAATTATAACTTTAATTAATGTATTCACTTATAATTATATTAAAGTAATTCAATGAGTATCTAATTATCCTTGAAATAAAAATAAGTAGGAATTTTAGGACAGAATTAATGACATTTTTTTAAAATACTAGATCCAATAGAATATTAAATTCTTCAATCTTATATAAATGCACCAACTTATAACTGCAGTAGTGATAACATAAGACAGAAGGAGATGAGGAAAGAATTATCTCTTATGTATTTTTTTTTTTAGATGTTCTTATTTTCTTGAAAATAAAATACAGCTTGATGATATAAATTTCTCAATTAATAGTTCTTAATTATTTGAAGGAGAATGAATAAAAAATTACAAATATGAGAATTACAGACAAGTTTAATAGTATTTTTAGATTAATAATTCATTTTTTATAAAATTTTATTACCCAAGAAAAGTTTCCATTATTAACTGATATTGCACAAAAAATTCTGTTGTGTTTTGAATCAACATATTTGTCAGAATCTGCTTTTTCAAATATGAATTTCATAAAAAATCAAGAAACCAAATTACAAATGATCATTTGGATGATTGAAAAAAAATCAAGAAACCAAATTACAAATGATCATTTGGATGATTGTTATGATTGGCCACTTCTTCATATAAACCTGATTATGAAAATATTGCAAGTTTCAAATAATGCCAAATTCACATTAACTTTTTTTTTAATCAACAAGTATTTTGTGTAACTTATGAGTGTGTAATCAATCAATCTGTTGTTTTTTTAACTTTGGCAGCCAGATGGCCAAGTGGTAATGTATTGTGCACCATACTGGAAGATCTGGTCCAGCATCCCCTGAAAAGTTCTTTTGGGGTTCTGGACCCTGTCTGGCAATCCTCATCCTTCATCATCCAGCCTTCGTCCATAGGTGTGGGTGCAGTCCATGGGTGGAACTGGCCCCACCTCTTATAGGTATCAGCATCGTATCTGGCACTGAAATGCGCAAACGTATCACGTGTCTTGGCAACTGTCAATGTGCTACCAGGGAGAGGTAGGCATTTACGGTGATGGGAAAACTTGTTGGAGTTTATTCTAAATGTAATAATGTTACATGAAAAGATTTTTATGACCTATAATTACACGTTGAATTTAACTTTATTTTAATTAATTAAATTAAGGAGTTTGAATAATAATATTAGTGTCATTTCTGAAAAATTTTATTAAATCAAACGAAATCTCAAGGAAATATAAACATATTTATTTATTTTACAATTGTAACTTTACACATTTATAAGGAGTCATCAGATAGACACAAGTTTCATTGTCAGAAGTACTGGTCTCAGCATCAACTAGAATTATAAGTCTCTCTATGTTTTCATTGATATTTGATTAATTTGACATATATTCATCCTCTATACGAATAACGTGATTACAACTTTCTTGCCAGTCTGTGATATTAATGTCAGCGATTTTCTTTTCAAATAACTTTTTAACATCTTCCAACTTAAAAGTCACATTATTCGATGCAACAAATTGTTTCACTTGTCCCCATATTAATTCGATAGGGTTTAAATCTGCATGATACAGCAGCAAATGTAGAACTGTAAATCCATTTGGTTCTAATAATTCATCTAATTTATATCTTTTATGTAAAGGTTTATGCAATTTAATTAAACTATATAATTCATCTTTCAACATTCTATCTGTAAATGATATATTATTTCTCTGAAGCCACTCTTTCATCTCTTGCTTACGTGAATTGGATGTCGGATGTTTTATGCTCAAAACATCATGATATGAAGCATTATCAATGACTAATATGCTATTATTTGGCAAATTTGGAAGTAAATGGTTCTTCACGAACCTTTCAAAATTTGGCCAATTCATTTCATCATGATAATCTCGTGATTTCTGCTTGCTCTTATATATCAACAGTCCATTTTCAATAAAGCCCATTTTCCCTCCAGCGTGACATATAATTAATCGGGCCCTTTGTTTTCTAGTATGCTTAGAGTATTTTCACTCAATGAAGAACTCTCATTTTTACATGACCAAGTTTTTTGCACAGTGTGACAGCTGTTTAGCCATGTTTCATCCATGTAAACGATTGGTCTTCCTTCATTCCTATACTGACGAATACTTCTTATAAATCTTAAATGCTAGCTTACAATATCACTTTTTTCCTTTAAAATTTTGTGGTTCGATTTATATTTACACCATCTATAGCCTAATCTCTTAACAATTCATCTTAAACTTCTCTCACTGCCAATAAATTGAATATCCTCTTTTAATTTTTGCAGAATTCCCTTAATTGTTGGAAATGATTTGTTAAGCTGATGAAATCCATTAATTATTCTTCTTACAAGGCACATATCGAAATCATCCAGATCAATTATGGGATGTGGATGAAAATGTTTAGTGGGAGATTGAAAAAGTTCCCCTGATAATTTGATCCATTTACTTACATTTTTCAAGCGGAACAAACTTCTCCTGGAAACTCCAGTCATGGCGCTGATATGGTCTATTGTTTTCTTTAAAGGAATACTTAACGATTCTGTTTCTGCTTCTTTTTCACAAAATTCTAATCATTATTAACAATCTCTCGTCCTTGGTCACGTAAAACTTTGTTTTTTACTTGAGACATTGTTTACAAGCAAAATTTCTGAAGTTTTTATAACTACAAATAACACGTGGGTATATAGGTTACTTGGTGGCACTATCTCTCAACTAAGTTTGCTTCCCACACTCACCCCTTTCACTGAAAGTGGGCTAGCACTATTTACTTCTTGCTGATTGGATGACTAATGTGCACAATTTTAACTGTGCTAGATACGATGCCGATACCTATAGTAATCTCCCTGATTGGAAAGGGGCATAAAAAAACTTTGGTTTTCCAAAATAGAGAAATAAATATTTTATTCCAATACATTTGCTTTATTTGCTGAATTAATATACCATAATTAAAAGTGATAAAAAAATTTTTAACTACACAAATAAAGTTTTTAGGGCTGGGAGACCAGGTCCTCCAAAATGAGTGAGTGCATCGCATAGTTTTATGTAATCAGATATCAGGTTGAGGGAACATGATCTATAAAAGATTAGATCGCCAAATAACTTAGTATAAAAAAGTAGTTCACATAGTAAAAAATTTTGAACATCACTACTATATTTCATTGATACAATATGACCCTTTCTCCCAAAAGTTTGCCCACCCCTGGTCTAAGAGACAAAAAAAGCAATTAATGACAACAAATCAAAACAGAACTACAAAACCAGTGATTTTTATATAAAGCATGTAAAACCCAAGATTTAAAAAAATAAATAAATAATTGTACACAAATGCATATATTTTTTTTATTGTTTTCAAAATTTCTAAATCTGGGAACAGATTAATTGATTTCTCATAAAATAAAATGGAAAACTGGTTTCAAGATACAAACTTTGAGTTACAAACTGTGGCCAGAAACAAATTAAATTCATAAGTCGAGGTACCACTGTATATAGTTTGTGTGGAATACTTAAAAAGGTTTTTGCAATTTCATCAACTATGAGCATAAACAAATATAGGTAGTTCTTGGTTTATGAGTTCTTATTTTACAATTCCCATGCTTGAGAGCATTTTTTCTGTGGTCAGACAGAAAATTTAAATGACAAAAAGCTCAAAAAAAACCCACAATGCACAAAAGTTCATATGGGCAAAATGTTACATAGAAAAAAGTCCATGTGTATAAAAGCCCATGCAAAAAAACATCATTGGACAAAAGCTTTTACACTCTTATTACTATTAATATCATAACAATTGTTTCAAAATTTTACAATCAATTTTTAATTTTATTTAAAAAAATAAAGAAGTTAAAGCTGTTAACTAAGTTATAAAGATTATTAATAATCATATTTCTTAGATGGATATAGAATTAATAGATGGATATATAATCAATGTAATGTAAAAAAATTTATGTAGATATTTATAAACATTAAAAAATCAAATGCTTTTATAGCTATAAAGAAATTTCATTATTGGAGATTTGCCAGATTGTGATTGTATAAATATTTCAGCCTATCAATATTTGCATTGTATTGTTGTAATATATTAGCTATATGCTGATGTAAATTTTCATGTTTTGTGAGAGAGCTGCCTATAAATTAGTAACAGTGAGTTTATAATATGCAATGTTGTTTTTATTTTATCCAAAAAGAGTCATATATACTTGATGGCAGGGTTGCAAAGTTGGAGTTGGGAGTCGGAATTTTAAACTGGCCGAAGTCGGGAGTCAGAATCTGAGTCAGATTTTTTAAAAGATAGAGTCAGAGTCAGATCATTTGCCATCTGATTCTGCAACCGTGGGTTGCAGAGTCGGAGTTTTTGGGTGGAGTTGGAGTCAGAGTTGGATTTTTAAACTGCCCGGAGTCGGACCTTACAAATTTTAGGGAGTCAGAGTCAGATCATTTGCCATCCGACTCTGCAATCCTGCTTGATAGCATCATAACTAGGTATTTCTGCATTGTGGCAAATACATTTTTATGCCCCAAAAAAATTTCACCAAATTGGAAAAATTATTTTGTACTCTTGTCTTCTTTGCACTGGGTGAGTGCCCACTCGCCCTGTCCTTGTTATGATGTTACATCTAACTTCTTATCTCTGTCTTTTTACTCTTCTTGGGTAACTATAATGAAAAAGCAAATTCAGTGTTGTTGTCGAATCCTTCATTCTGATTCCTTCTGTGAAAATAGTTTATGCTATACATAATTTAGCTGTTGGATGCACCATGACAACAAATATTACAGCTATATTGAGATTCCCCTATAATAATCATATTAAAATCTATGCAATACATGTAAAATATTTATTATTTATAATTATTATAAAATAATTAAACTATCTAATAAATAACTTCTAAATGACATTAAATCAAAATACACTTCCCAGGATAAGGTCTGTAATTAGATTTATGTATTTTTCAAAGTTATAAAACAATTATTTAATAATAGCAATAATAAAGACATTTGTTTTTGTTCAATGAGGTTTTGCATACACAGGTTTTTGTCTTGTATATGCAAAATCTCATTGAAATAAAAACCTTCATCAAAATATGAAAGTTTTGTTTGCATGGACTTTTGATGTTGCAGTTTTGTTTGTGGGCTTTTTTTATTTGAATTCTGGAAACTTTTTTAAGAATCAAATATAAAAAATAAATAAAAAATATCAATAATTAAGTGCAATAAATAAATGCAACACATCATAAATATGGCATTTCAAACATATATGCAGACATATATTCATAGCAGACATCCTATTATCGGCAAAGAAATGGAAAATTCAAAATGGCAGATGGAGAAATGGAAGTAGCACACCTCTAGTTGATATGGTTTAGCAGCACATTATGCAAATACTGTAATTTTTATTCCTGGAAATCAATAGATCAGTAGCTAATCTACTTATAATGATGATGATTATGATGATAAAGAATGAAAATTCTTTAACATTTGTATATCATAAATAACTTTATTATTATAATTTGTTTGATTTGAAAGGTTACATTTTATTTCTTTATAATTAAATGATCACTTATTTATCTAAACCAGTGTTTCCCAAAGTGTGGTACGCGTACCCCCAGGGGTACAGGAAGAGTTTGGTGGGGGATAATTAATAATTTAAATTTGTGATTTGCATTTATATCTTATTGGAAAATATTTGCAAACATTTTGTTCAAAGTAATTTTCTCATCTCTGCATTTCAGCCATATAATACATTAAATTATATAGTTCATTTTTATTATATAAATTTATCCAAATTTATGAGGCCCTGCTTACTAAAAAGTCCAATTTATACCAAAATTTAAATTTATAAAAAAACAGATTTATAGGAGAAACATTCAGTCAAATAAAAGTATGCTTTGCTTTTTTGATGTAGACATTTTATATAATCTTGCATCTGAACATTATACGGTTGTTTCACATGACAGTTCCAACTTTTAAAATGTTCTAATAAATATAGAAATTTAAATTATTTTTCTTAGAATATATCATATTGCTAATATTTAATAAAATATGAATTTAAAGTATAAACTTCCTTAAAAAAATTTTAATCTCAAATATTTATATGCTGGTTCCTAAAGCATCTTGCAAATTCAATAGCAACTCTTTGATTACTGTTATGAATTGACATTTTTTTTTGCTGTATTTATATGGTTGTTTTGTTTTTTCTCTTTTATGCCTGATGAAAAAATAATCATAAATACAACAAAATCTAAACTAGCTTATAGGACCTTAAATAAAATTAATCAGCTGCACAGAGAACTGTGCAGCTGATGAGGGGCAGTCCAGCCCGAAAGCGCTCCTGCACTTTAATTTTATTTAAGGTCCTATAAGCTAGTTTAGATTTTGTTGAATAATCATAAATATAAAATAAATAAAATCATGTATATTATACAAGTAAATTTTCATAAAGAAAAATAATTGTTTCCTTGCAAAAAATACTTTATGGAATTGCTAAACAATGCAAACATTGAGCTTTAATAAAGACATTCTGCATTTTGTGCTCCTTTTTTTATCATTAGTTTAATCTGGCCAATGGCTTCACTACTATAACTTTTTACCATAGGGCCAGTTGTCTTGAAATTATAAAATGTGATACTTTTATAATTACTAAAGTTGTAGACATTCTGCAACTAATCCGAGTAAAGAAGAAAAACCAAGCACTATGCAGAAATAAAATCTCTCTCTATTTCCTAAAGGAACATTTTCGACCATTCCCCACTAGTCGTCTTCAGCTAGAAGACCAGTGGGGAATGGTCGAAAACGTTCCTTTAGGAAATAAAGGTTTTATTTCTGCATAGTGCTTTGTTTTTCTTCTTTATTTTTATAATTAACTTGAAACTATAAATTGTGATCAAAATGGCACTTTCTTTGCTAAAAATAGCACATGAGAATTCAATGAATGAGTCCTAATGTTTTCTACAAATTTTATATCAGTTTAAAATGATTTTCTTTGTTATTTAATTAATAAAAATAAATTTAATTTTTTCATTTTTAAACATTTTTATTTTCTTAAATCTTTGTAATAAACAAATTAAATTGAAATCCATTATAAATAGACCTTGAATAATACAGATTTGCATAGTGTGAACGCTTCTTGGAACCAATTACCACAATATAAAAGGTATTACAGTATTTCTTTTAGTGATTTGGCAGCTTAACTCTAACTGAAGATGCAAAAGAAAATTGTATTTTGACTTAGTGATTCAAATTCCAATCAAAAATTTTTAATGAAATCCTAATGTAAGATTGACTCATTGGGATTTATTTATAATGCATATTTCCTTAAGTTATAGAAATGATAATTAATATTATATGTCAAAAAAAACTTATAGTAATTAGAAATCTTTTTTCTCCAAGAAGTTAATTTGTGTGCTTATTTGAAGTTTAGTAGATTATTTTTATTTTTTAATCATTTGTCTTTTATATATGAAGTTTTCTAAAGTTTAAAAGATTCATTTATTTTTTTTAGAAAAAGAATTTTTAATTTTTTATTGTTTATAATTATCATTATTTTTTATTATTTATGGGAAACACTGATCTAAACTATCAATTTTGTTAACAAATACTTAATTTTATTAAGGTCAAATTTCATTGTTAAGAACAGAACTCCTGCTTTTTAACAATAAACCTTTGGGAAATAAATACCTGCATTTATGAGCACACTGCAAAACTGAATTAACTCATAAAGTTGAGAACTACCTTATTAAGTTATGCTGATGTGAAATGGTTGCCACTGAATTTCACTTTTAGAAATGATATTTAAACTTTACCCTTCACTGTAATTTTCTATATCAAAAAAACAATGTTTGAAAATATTGAAACAATTTTTTAAAAATAATGAGACAGAATTATGCTCACTCACAAGATTAATTTTTTTGCATGACCATAATGATGACTGAAGACAAAGATAACTATGCAATGGCATTATTGGTTAAATCTCTATTGTTAAAATTAGAAACAACATAATGAAAATTTATTTCATATACAATGAAGAGGTCATTAATTGCTCTAGTATATGGTGAAATAACAATGGAATCTTATTTTAAAACTTCAACAGAATTTTATGATACAGCTTTTTCCTTTTTAGAGACTTGGAATAATAATAATGAGGATTTATCAAATTTCAACTACTTCCTTTTGAATAAAGTGCCCTTGAGAGAAGATTTTAATAATGCAATTGATCAATAATCAGCTGAGTGTCAAGTTTTAACTACCAATCGTGATGAACTCTTTTAGTGAATATACTTATTTGAGAATCTTTTTATATATACAGTGGTACCTTGGTTAACGACAGCCCTGGATAACGACGGCTTTGGTTAACAACGAGTTTTTTGAAAGGAAAAAGGTCTTGGTTAATGACACATGCTTTGGTTAATGACTCCTGATTATGTGAATCTGACAAAATAGAGCTCTGTAAACAGCTCATCATTGCATCACATGATTCGTTAGCTCAGTCAATCATTATTTTTTTTAACAATCAATTCAAATCCGACAATATCATTATTAAAATTAATAAAATTATAACCATATAAAAATATATTTAAGTAAATGATAATTAACATATAATAATGAAAACAAATTATTTAATT
>AYEL01075826.1:0-25847 GCA_000484575.1 Olivierus martensii
TATATAATTACTATATAATTTTTATAATTTTAGTTTTAATTTTTCATTAGCTTCTTTAGCCAACAGAAATCATCCTCCTGAATTTGTGTGTTCGATACCAGTTCGGAAAACAAGAGCTGGACTGCAGGTGATAGTATAATTTTTATATCTACAGAGTAATTATTTTTATTGTAAGATATGTCTTCTGCTTTTGTAAACTTTTTATATATTTATTAATTTGATATTTCAGTTTACTTGTGCTACTCCTACTCTCAGTTTGAATCAATATGGTTATCAAGATGTTTGGGTATGTAACAGTGATGGTTATGTTGGTCAAGTTTGCATCCTTAGTTTGCAACCAGAACCAACTGTTACTTCTTGCAATGGCATTTGTAATGCTAGGATATTATGTGTAATTTCAGTTCCAGCATATGAAAAATCGTAAGTAATATAACTTTATAAAACTTTATATTAAAAGTTTATTAGAAAAAGAGAATTTTACATATTGTAAGAAATTATTATTTTAAAAATTTTTATTAAAAGAAAATATGTCAGCTGTCAAACAAAACATTATTCTCAATCTAAACTCTGTTTTTATCTAATAAGAAATATCAATACACAAGCACTAAATGTAATAATTAAATTTTTTCTAAAACAAAACACAACTTAAAACATCAAGAAGAAACATTTCTGATCCATATTGAGTCATCTTCAGCTTCCAATGGAATATAATTTAAAAATCTGATTCTTACAAACATCATTCTAGTGATTATGTTGCTATTTGCATAAAAGCAAATATTTCAGTGAATAATAAAAAATAAATTATAACGAATAAATATTGTAATTAAAGTATTAAACATAAGACACATTTATAAATATAACAGTAATACTATTATTAATTGTCATAACATATAGATAATCCCATAATTCCATGCATTTAAAGCAACGACATACTAATAACGACTAATATACTAAGAAACTACTAAACATACTAAGAACGACATACTAATTGTAAGTTACGAACTAATTAATCACTTCAATTTTTTAACGTACTTCATTTTTAAATCTTTTGTAACTTCACTAAGTTCAATCTTATTCTAGAGAGCTTATATAACAAATCTTGTTGATATATACTATTAAGCTTCACTTCATACTCTTCAAATTTTAGTCTATATGAACAGAAAATCCACTTAGCATTATTAACAACAAATTTAAAACATATTCTTTTGTATTTTCAAGTATTTTCTTAGATCTAATCGGGAGGCATATTTTTATAAATCAATGAGGTGAGAAAATGAGAGAGACCTATTTATTTTGGAATACTGTTTATCTTACATTGATCCAAAATAAATAAGTCTCTCTTACTTTATAAAACTTTTCTGCAAGCTTCTCAAAGTTCTTTAATTACATCCATATCAGAAGGCTGGCTCTGTTGTAGGATAAATATTCTCCATCTAGCTAAGAGATTTTATAAATACAATCTAGACATAAATTGGGAGGGAAGCAAAAGTTATAAAAACAGATTTTGACCAAAAACACTCATATTTGTAAGAATCATTAGTAATAGCATAAAGGAGATTGCATGTGAACATCATTAATGAACAGGTTAGTATGTAATTCTTAACACAAGAATGCACAGACTTGTTAAGACCAAGGGCCACATAGACTCACACTGGTTTGTAGGATGGCCGCCAAATAAACTACAAAAGTTATATATCATATCATGTTTATTAATTACATGTTACAAAGCACATAATCAAAAGTAAACAAAGAATTTTTAATTGGATGCGTGGTATTGCATTGATTTAACAAAATTTAACAATTCTAAGTTTTCATTAGTTAAGCGGCAGTGCAGGTGCATATGTACAATTTTTTAAATCATCACATATATACAGTAAAAATAAAGAAATGTTTATTATTACAGATATGATTATTATTTTTTTTATTGCTTAAAAACATTATCATATGTGCGTATGTACAATATTTTAAATCATCACATATATACAGTAAAAATAAAAAAATGTTTATTATTACAGATATGATTATTATTTTTTTTATTGCTTAAAAACATTATCATCAAACCACTATAAAAGTTATTTCATATCAAAAATATTATTTGAAAATGCATTGTTCAAAAATACACAAAATATTTTGTTGATTGTATGACCTGTTAAAATAACACATGGTGAGGCAGGCCGCGAACAAGTCAACAGAGGGCCGCATGCAGCCCATGCATCTCTGCTTCAACACATGAAATTATGGAATCACCTATATGTTATGTAGTTCAAAACTACACAAAATATTTTGTTGATTGTATGACCTGTTAAAATAACAAATGGTGAGGCAGGCCGCCAACAAGGGCCACATGCAGCCCATGCATCTCTGCTTCAACACATGAAATTATGGAATCACCTATATGTTATGAACAGTTAATATTGATATTACCACTATATTTGTTAATGTGTCTATGTTTAATACTTTAATTATAATATTTATTTGTTATAAATAAATTATTTTTGTTATTCTCTGAAATATTTGTAAACTTTTATGTAAATAGTGATGCAATAAGTAGAACAATGTTTATAAAATTTGGATTTTTAAACTGTATTCCATTAGAAGCTGAAGAGGATTCAATATGGATCAAGAACATTTCTTCTTGATGTATTAAGCTACCTAATTTTACTAGCCAAATTATATCCTTTGAAACTTTAACAGTAATTTTAATGATTTGAAAGAATTTAAACTAATTTTACCGTCATCTCGTAATTAGAATAATTATTATTTTATTGAATCAATGAGTGACGCCATCTATTAATTAATAATTAAACTAGAATTTTTAACTAATTTATCTGAAGAAAAAATCCGATGTAAGTAATCAAAAAATCATTCTAAATTAATATCATCTATTAATTAATAATTAAACTAGAATTTTAACTAATTAATCTGAAAAGAAAATCTGCCTCGGCCCGGGATCGAACCGGGGACCTTTGGGCTAACATCTGCCTCGGCCCAGGATTGAACTGGGGGTGTTTGGGCTAACGTCCCAATATCATACTGCTGTCTCGGTTCAGGATCGAACTGGGGACCTTTGGGCTAATGTCCCAACGTCATACCGCTAGGACCGAGGCCAATGAGTGGATTGATTCTCCAGACAGTTATATTAATTTAGAATTAATTTTTTGATTATCTACATTGGACTTTGCTGATAAATCTATTTCTGACCGGGCTAAATCTAGCCATGGGCCCTCAATGGCTCTAGCCAGACAAATGTATTAAGCTACATTTTGTCTTAGAATAAATTTAGTGACTGCAGTTACATTTATAAAATTGTGCATAGTGTAAAACAGACTAAGAATTGGTATAAAAAAAAAGGAATTTATGCTCTAAAAAAACTAGCAAAATATTTTATTTTTTATTTTTATAATTATCAAAAAATTATAATTGTGTATTGATATAACAAAACAATAAAAATATATAAATAATAATAATGAAATGAAAAAATATCAAACTTTTCCAGCTACATAATTTTTCATGTATATATAATAACCTGAAGAAGACACCACAACTTTAAAATGGAATATCTGAAAAATAGTTAGCAATAAAAATTTATTTCTTGTGTCATATTTGTGTGACAGGCAATAACCTGAAGAAGACATCACAACTTTAAAATGAAATATCTGAAAAATAGTTAGCAATAAAAATTTATTTCTTGTGTCATATTTGTGTGACAGGTTAAAATTTAAGTCATGTTATTTTTGTGTAATACCAAAAAGCATTGATAGGTGGCACTGCATATGCTCTATCTATTGTTTCCACTAAACTTAAAACATACTACGGAATATATAAACTAAATGGAACAGTTATTATATCTTAGGATGTCGGAAGAAAGTCTTTTATCGCTAGTTTAAATATAGCTAAATATAAGAAGAATCGCTCGTCCATATTCTTCTCTTTCCGAAAATAAGAAAAATGGAATTTTATTCTGAATTTTTAAATTAATTACCGGATTTATTAAAAACAACCCTCCGATGTACGGAAAGATAAAATATAGTAGCGAGAAAGGATATTTGCTATAATTTGGTTGACACTAGTTTTTTATTTTCTCCACTCAAATAGTCGCTTGCAAATTTTATTAAATATTCTTTTTTAATTATGATAAAGTATGATATTTTCGTATTTTCTTGTTATATTATAAGAATTTCGACCTACGGTATCTACTTTCGGACTTTAATTAATTAATGACTCCGAATGACGACATTATATACTTTTTAGATGTAAAATAATTTGATCTTATATAGGAGATTGTCGATTTTCTCATAAGTTCGATGAGTATATTAATATGTTTTTAATTATTTTGGAATTAAGAAATATAAGTATACAGCGTTAAAACTGATAAAAAAAGTAAAAGAATTTATATTGGCATCATGCTCGATCAACTCGCGCTCGCTTACTCTGATTTTAGTGCGCCAAATGTCTAGAAAGTCGAACAGAAACTTTTCTTTTGTATGGTTTATATTAATTAATATTATATATTCGACACGAAATTTATTAATGAAAATATCAAATTGATTTTTATTAAAACGAATATTAAATTTATAAAAACTTATTTGAATGAATTAAAAAAAAATATAATTAAAAGGACTGTTACGGATTTCCATAGAAAATTTCCTCCTCAATTGATTTCGACACGACTGTTCGGGACATTAAGTAAAGTATAATTGTCTATTATGGTTTTCCGAAAAATCAGTAGGGAATCCGTCAACATATAAACTCTTTAAAAGGTTTAAAATGTATACCGTAATCTTTGTATATTTGAGACACCAAGAATGAAACATGGCACAATAATATTAAATATTATATATTGATATTAACAAATTTCCTTTCGTCCTTTTTTAAGGCATTACTTAGGGGCTTAAAAAAATTCAAAATCTTATTTTTTACGATTTCGAAATATTTATCTTTAAAGTTTGATCAAAATTTTGTAATATTAGTCTTTCTAAAATATCGAAGAAATTGACACTCCGAGGAAAAATACTGTAGTCAACGACAGCATCATGAGTCAGTATTGAGTATATGGGAGCAGTCTATTCACAAGTTTGTAACCGTGTATTAAGGCGCGTAACAGTCGATTTTAGTTTAAAGAGTAATACCACCAGTAAGAAGACATCCTTTCCGGGAAGTGTGCATATTTTCGCATTGTTAAAATGTGATAGAAAACTTTGCGGGATATATTTATAACAGATCGTTTTGTTGCGAAATAACCTTAATAAAATCATATTATTCTTCCTGAAAATTCTCTAATTGTTGCGATTAAATGGCAATTTACTGTAATTTCGTGATTAGTTTAGTGAACTATATAGTCTCGCGTAGTGACACAAATGAACGTCAACTCTCCCATACACTCAATACTGATTCATGATGCTGTCGTCGACTATAAAGTTGCGTATAAATTGCTTTCCTGTAAACAATTACGCTGATTAAAAAGATACGAAACAGCGCAGTTATATAAACAAATGAAAATGTTGCGATACGCGGTGGAAGCGTGCTGGGCCCATAACTTACGATACGCGGCTGAATAAAAGTAAAGAATCTATTGAATTTATGAATGTTTTGGTGAAGAATAGAGAACGCGACTTTACAGTGGAGAACCATATATTATTCTATAAATAAATATCGATACACTAACGACAGATATAATGTGACATTTAATCTGGTAGTAAGGAAACACGATAACTTAAAAACAGGTGACAAGATTGGCCTATGGGTCAGAATGTGGGACGCTCCAACAGAAAATCTTCCACAGAGAGTAACATCACTGCCGAGAAGTGATTATTGGTATTTACTAACACATTTTATTGGCTATAACTATCGATAAAGCAACAATTTGTCATTTTAACTAATTTTAATTACACTTTTATAATGTCGAGTACCAAAGTATAGTAGTCGCGTGGTTAACCAAACGTGCGCACTTCGCGCGGTAACTTCAACGAAGCCGGTGATTCTCAAGAATGCGATTCCTATTCTCGCTCATACTATAACCAAACGTGCGCACTTCGCTCGGTAACTTCAACGAAGCCGGTGATTCTCAAGAATGCGATTCCTATTCTCGCTCATACTAACTTGTAAGTGAAACCAAAAACCGAACTAAAAGAAATACGTAGTCGCCGTGCAAAACACAGTATGTTATATATAGTGAATAAGTTGACCAACTTTTCTTTTTGACCCTAAAACTCGTATAAAATTTGAATATTTTCATTTCATATTTTTTGTACTTAAACTTACAAGTTGAATATTTTCCTTTTCATATTTTTTGTACTTAAACTTACAAGTGTTATGCATATATGACTTTATCAAAATCTTTTGATAAAGCAATCGGGTCATGATTTATAATTTTTTTAAAAAGTTACAATTAATCATCTTACTCCGAATAATCGGGTAAGGTGCCACTGCGCTTTTGATGGTATTCACTTTAATAAATAGCAAAAATGAACTCTTAACTTATCCAATAAACTTCTTGTTCACTATACCATGTATATTTTAGTAGAATCAATTATTAAATTCTAAAAAATTAGAAGAATTAAATAAAATCAGCTATTTAGATATCGTATGGTTAGTCATGGTGGCCAAGTTGCGGCTTTTGTGCCACATTCGACTCTGTCTCTTTGATATCTTTATTGTGGCTCCATATCACGAGAGTCGAGAGTTAATATAGAGCAATCACTTTTAATTAAGGAAGATGTAGGAGTTGTCCAAATGTCCATATAAAATAAGCTATCCCAAACACTTAAGAAAACGGATTTAGCAGTTTTTTTCTAAGCCCTTCGTATGCAATTAGTAACAAACATATAATGAATTATTTACTATATGGTCCCATGCCATCTTCATCGTCATTTTTCTATAATCTCCTTTTTAACGTTCTGTAAGGTCTACCATAGGTCCCTAGGTCTACCATATATCTGTGAAAAACATTAAAGCGATTCCTGCCTCCTCTGTTTATATATTACGCTGCGAGTTTTAAACTTTCTTCGAACTAAAGACCTCCGCTTATTTCCTAATATGCGTTCTTATCATTTAATTTATGAAAACAAATTATAAACACAAAAATTTAAATTCGGCATCTAATCCCGAAGCAAAAATTGCCATCTTTCCCGTTGATCGGGGTGAGAAGCAACTTTTGATCACGTGACTTAAAATGGCTAAATTGGAACAACACGAAAAGCGGAGTAGTCTTTAAAGTATCTACAATACATTAAATGTATTAATTTTTACTACGCTGATATTATTACGATTAATAATACAGTAATACCTCAAAAAATGACTCTAATTTTAGATGAAAATTTCCTCACTCACTGGAAATTTTTCGATTTCCAATGGGAGTAATTGATAATCTGATAATAACCGTCTTGTATATTTTGGCGGGCTTAGAGGAGGTTATATTAAACCACCTTTTATCGCCACCTGTTTAAATATTAAGGAATTAGAGAAAAATAAGCTACTCCCCCGATTCACTCCAAATAATATATTATTTCCCAGAGCGGTAGCGATTTAACTGTTGTACTTAAAGAAGATATTTTTACGCCTTTGCTAAAAATCAAGAGAAAGGTTTTAATTTCAATTAGTTTCTAATATTATGGAAATAATCTTAACGCATAATGCCACGTTTTATTAACTTAGTGTTCATTTGTTATAGCGTTAAAACTTCCAAATATAGTGGATCCTATATAACGCATTCCCTCATATGTCGGATTCGTATACTGGGATGAAAAATTTACTCATAGAACGCGTTAGATACGCCATATAACGATGATAAACACGCTTTCTGATCTTCCTTTGGGAAAGGCAGTACAATATCCTACTTAATCTAGTTTATGTAGGCCTATGCGTAGGGAATCTAGTAGTTATAAAAAACGTACCGGAAAAGATTAAAGCGAATAATTAGATATAACGGAAAGTATTCTTATTCAACTTTAAATGAAAACAAAAATAAAAATAGTGAATATTTATTGGTTATGGGAGCTTTCCATAACGAATAAATAAATTCCAACGACACGGTTTTTTTAATATTGGCTGCAGAGATTCATGACTAGGAGAGTGGTCTCCTTTTCCAAACGATGGTTGATCTGAAAATATAGAAATCGAGCAATTTCTTTTCAAATTCTTCTAGCTTTTTGGCTATTTTAACCTTCGTTTAAATCCTTTAAAGTAAAATGCTGCTGTGGTTCATAAAAAATCTGAAATGAGTTTTCGTTATTTCTAGAATCGAAGCAATTTGCTAATTCTATTATAGTAATTAAGCAATTTATCCAAATTCGGTTGTTTTTTATTTAAGGAAACTTTATTTAAAATATTTAAGTTTTAGAGCGACTAATTCCAGTCATAAAATTATATTCGAGACTTTCCTGCGTCTGTTTAGCGATAGGCCGTCAGTGGCCCGCGTAGACGAGTTCCAGGTCAGAAATTAGGCTCCACACTTAAAGTCAATATATAACCCCGGTAGTTGGTATAACGCTGTTTCCTGTAATGCGGAAGGTATTCCCGCATTAAGGCCGGTTCACACTACAGCCAGTGCGCCAGAGATGCGCGTTTAAACGCGAAATTGGTATAACGCTGTTTCCTGTAATGCGGAAGGTACTCCCCGCATTAAGGCCGGTTCACACTACAGCCAGTGCGCCAGAGATGCGCGTTTAAACGCGAAAGTCACCTTGTCAACGATAGTGACCTCGTCAACCCGCGTCAATATTCTCGCGAATCTGCCGAATAGACGCGCGCGCTAAACCACGCTTCTATACACGCTGAAAGAACCAATAGAAATCGGAGTTTCAAATTTTAGTATTGTAGTTTGAATTACTGATACATAGTTTCCATGTTACATATGATATTTCTAAGGAGATAGGATTCTAGACATGTTACGTATTTTTCTGAGAAATAAATCAAACGTATGATTAATTAGGCGTAACATACCAATTGCCACATCAAAATAATCACACTTTTTGGCTATCGATAAAAGTTTAGACGATGTAATTTTAAATATATTTTTCGTGAATCATCGTCAAGCTTTCTTAATTAAACAGTTAGTTGATTTAAAATTAATAATAATCACACAGATTTACAAAAATCTTCCCGCACATAACTTATCAAAATGGAGGACGAATATACTACAGTAAAATAAGTCGACGGCTGTCATTGGCTAATCAGTGCGTATGCGTGGCCGTCCCCGATTGGCTTCTTCCAAATACGCTCGCCGATATGTGAACAATACGAACGCGATCACTCGCGCGTGTATGCGTATTTCGTGGGTTATCGTAGACGCGCGCGTCTCGCGCACTCGCTGTAGTGTGAACCGGTAATTTTAATATATTTTTTTGTGAATCATCGTCAAGCTTCCTTAATTAAACACTTAGTTTATTTAAAATTAATAATAATTATACAGATTTACAAAAAACTTTTCCAACATTACTACTTATCAAAATGGAGGACTTATACACTACAGTAAAATAAGACGACCGCTATCATTAGTTAATCAGTGCATATGCATGGCCGTCCATGATTGGCTTCCTTCAAATACGCAGGCCGATATGTGAACAATACGAACGCGATCACTCGCGCGTGTGTGCGTATTTCGTGGGTTATCGTAGACGCGCGCGTCTCGCGCACTCGCTGTAGTGTGAACCGGCCTTTACGCCCACTGCATGGCGAGCGGGTGTGATCAGTGGCGTAACAATTGGAGGTGCAGAATGGGCGTTGGATACGGTCGCAGGGATTAAAGGGAGTCTACCAAAGGCTAAAGCTCTAATTACAAGAAATTATGTTAAACACAGATACTGAATAAATTATAGAAGAATAAACATAAATTATAAATTTATATATAGAATTTATAAAACGAGCAATAAATTCTGTAAAAATGACAAACAAATTCTATACTTGTAATAAAAATAAAATTTCTTTCATTTAGACCAGTGCTGTCCAACCCGCGGCCCGATGTAAAATCGTAAACTTCTTTAAAACATTGAGATTTTTATGTATTTAATGACGTTTTTATTATTTAAAACCTAATCTACATTTCCATTTCCATATTTTCTAAAATATTTCTTATTCAGTCGATTAAAACTTTTAACCCGCTCAAAGATTTTTAAAAAATTTCTAAACGAAAAGAAGTCAGAGATTATTATGCTACGACATTTTTGTGTATTTGTTATAATGGATATCATATTTTGTACATTATTTACTTACTAAGTTTTTTGCTTAACAATTATCTTTTTTTGTTTTACACTCCTTTCCAATCAATGAGATTACTAAGGGGGGCCAGTTCCAACGATGAGCTGCACCTACACCCGTGGAGGGGGACCGGAGGATGAAGGATGAGGATCGCCGGGCCGGGCCCGGAATCCCCAAAAATCTTTTTAGAAAATGACGGACCCGGGTCCTCTTGTATGGCACGCCAACACGTTACCACGTGGCCATCCAGCCGCCTAACAACTATCGTTGGAATTAGTATATTTTATGTGCGGCCCGAGGAAGTCAAAAGGTTAGACCCCCGATTTAGACAATCGAGAAGCAGATACGCGTGTGCGTGGATAAACGGTCTGTCTAAAGTTTGATCCACACCGACGGTTGCAGGTAGTTCCGGACATATATTTCTGCATGGTTTGTAACCAACCTGTTTATACTACGGGTGACGGTCGAGTCTGCCATGGTGTAAACCACATATGGGCAACCCCCGGCCCTGATCCATTTCAGACAAGTTAGTCGAATTCATGGTGGGAGAAAACATGGTGTGTTCTTTTTAACTAAAGAACAACTTTCGAGGCCGAATTCCATGATCGACGAGTCTTTCTAGTTAGGGTTAACTATAGTCGATACGATGTACGGTTGGCAATAGTGAATTTATTACCATTTTCGATTTGAAAACGTAGTAATCAAATAAAATTAATTATAAAGAAAAAATATTTTAAACAACTTGTTTTAATTCATTTAATTTTAGTTTATTTTATTTAATAATTTGGCCGACCCTCCACTCGCAGACATTGATAATTTGGCCCCTGCACTAGAAAAGATTGGCCATGCCTGGTGTAAACAGTCTGATGGAGAAAGATAGCCGTAATTGCTAATTCTTGGGATGAAAAATTGAATGCCATTTTGTACAGAGCACCAGCCACTACCTCCAACCTGGACACCGGTTTTAGATTTACCAGTAAATCTAAAACCGGTGTCCAGGTTGGAGATATATATACCAGCCAATATATACGAACAGGTGGTAAAATGACCGGAGCGCCATCGGAACTAATTATGTCGTCAACTAGTCCAAAGACGACAGCATAATTAGAATCGTCTTACTGATTGTATTATTAAATTAGCTGAATATGGATGATTGTTCATATATTAACATTTTCTTAGAGTAAAATATCATATATTGTACAAATAAGATGGAAAATAAATATAAAGCGGTCATTCGCGCCCTTCTTGCGCTATCAATGCGTCTTTTGTCAGTAACGGGACGGACCACCATATTTATTTTTAACAAATACTCTTTACTTCTCCATCCTATTATTAAAAATAGGCAAAAGCCTGTGAACGCCTATTTTTGAATGTCAATTTGAATTATATCAATTCGATGAATTCCACCAATTTATAACATTAAACACAAATCTGATGTCCGAAATTAGCTAAAAAATAATCGACCCATATATGCAAACTCTGTTGATAACACACTTTCTTCCCAACTCTTCTACTATAACTCCCCTTCCTATTTCTAACCTCCTGTTTTTAGAACCAACTTCCATCAATTTTTCTAAAAAATTTGAATAATTTCTGGATATAAAATTATCGAGTTTCTAAAGAAATCTTTCAAATTAATCAAATTTCAAAAATAAACTCAAAGAAATGACAAATAATATGTACCAAGTTCTTCGCACTATATTACGTATACTGTATTATATACTTTTTATTATTTTAAATATAAGTGAATAATTTAAACAAAATGGATAAAGATAGATTGACGATTTTTATTTTAACAAGAAAAGATATAAGATTTGATGTTATAATATGAATTTGTTCAATGTTTTTCATGCTGAAATAATACAATATAATGTTATCATTATTTGAGAATTGTATATAGAAAGATAATTGCTATCACTAGTCATCCCGATCATTTTCTTTCAAACACAATCTATCAATTTTATTAGTGTTTCTTACGTTATCTGAAGATTATAATTTTTGATTTTTATTTATTAGCGAGACATTTACAGTAGTGGTGAGCGACCGATAACTTATATTGTAATGAGATTGGAGAAAAAGCGAGAAACAATGCCATTTGCCAAAAGCTACATATCAATCAGTTTAATGTTAGAGAAGTATCATCGTTATAATATTTGAATATGTTAGAAATATCATTGATATATTCTATAGAATAAATAGGTAAGAACTCACAGTTACCCTAAGGAAGGATGGTCTCAACTAACAATCGTGAATAAGTAATATATTATTTTTAAAGAACAAAACAGAGTAGACTACTAATACAGTATTTTTATAATTAACATATTGAAGTAATGTTACTACTTTAGAGTAATAGTAATTAAATTATGAATATGACTGTACAACTAAACAGAAATCTCATACTTTACATCAGCGCCGGATCTAGGGTGAGACGAGTGAGGTAGTCTTCTAGGGCGAAAATTATGAGAGGGCGCCAAAATGCAGTTGCAATTTCACACACAAGTTAATTATATTTATTTCGACAATATATTGTGCTGTAGAGTGGGTTTAACAGGACATAATGGTGTATTTTTCTAACGGATAATAATTATCGAGGGAGAGAGAAACCAGTGCCAACTAAATTGTTATTTACATGATTAAATGACAGCTGTCTAAACAAAATAAATATTTGTTTCCTTCACCTTTTTCCGTCTTGGCAGATGGCCATCGGGATATCATTAATCACAAATATGCTTTATTTATTATTATTGTTTTCAAAGTAGATAACACTTTATTTTCATTAAAAGCTGTATATAATCACAGCTTGTGTTGAGTTGTGAAACAATAAACCTAAGTTTTTAGTATGTTTCTCAGTGACTATGTATCTGACGTCATGACATTTCCGATTGCAAAGTATTAGATATGTTTATGTATTACTGTTTGTGAGTGAAGAGGGAAGAGCGCCATTTTCTAATGTTGCCTCGGGTGACAAAATATCTAGATCCAGCGTTGCCGTATAGTGTCTTAAGGCAGGTTTACACCAAGCGCAAGCGTTAACGTTTGCGCGCGTTTCGTCATAGCTCCGCCCCTTTTGAGCTGTGTGGCTGTTCATATCTACCGTCCGTCCACGAAAGCCGCGCCTAACTAAGGTGGATGAGTCCAAACGCGAAAGGAAAATAGCAGTCGGATATAATGACGGTGGGAATGGTTTCGGTTTCGATTTAGTTTTCTTTGCATATTTCTGTTATTTGTCATCTTAGTGTTTTCGCTTACTTTTTCTATTTCTGATGGCTAGCACAAGTCGCGACAAAGCCTTTCGAAGTGGACAAAAAAATTTTACACAATGCAATTGAATTTTGTGATAAAGAAGCAGAAAATGGCGATGTTTTAATTCCTGCTTTCTTATTCCACAAAACGAGCGACTCAGATATGTTGTAGAAGTGTGCGAACCACTCTGTACTTCATTGACTGATAGTGATTCAACAACTGATTCAGTGTGTGATGAAAACGGTTATTAACTATCAGTGGTCCAGTATTGAAGACAATGTCAGAGGAGATCAGTAAAAAGCTAATAATAAACTAAACTATTTTAATAAATCATTAAAATAGGTACCTAATTATTACTTTTTACCTATTGTTTATTTACCTACGAATTACATATTTTATTTTAGAATTTATTATTACTTCGTTTAATTGGGACAGCCGCTTAATTGGGACAAAATGGCTTGGCCCGACATGTCCCAATTATGCGTAATCCACTGTATATATCATGAAACAAAAGTAAACTATAAAATATTCATCTGGACTAAAATGTACCAATAATTATTAAATTAATGAAAGATGCAATTTAAGAATGCAAAACATAACTATGATAATACCATAACCATAAAAGAGTATTGAAAGCACCATTAATACCATAGAAACAAAGAATATTCTTTCAAATTATAAAATTAATTTGTTGCATTCCATTAGGAAATTATTTATTATAGATAGCATAAATGTATTATAAACAACTGAAGAGGATTGAATAAACCAAAAACATTTTTGTGAGTAATCAAGGCTAATTTAAATTAAAGTTTTTCCTACTTAAGTGCTGTAATGATGTTAATAACTAAAATCTAAAGCAGATGAACACAATTTAAAAGAAATATGGATATTACAATTATATTTTCTTATTCATAAAATGCAATTATCTAAATAAATGAATGCAAACTGCTAAGCCTAACTTCCATAGAATAACATTGATAATTTTTTTATACAATGAAGTGTTGCAGACAATACTTCTATTGCTCGCTGTTCTTGATGGGCATTTCAAATGTTTGTTGAAAATCAAATAAAAATTTAATCCAAATAGTTCACTACTCAAGACAAACAACTCTACAGCAAGAAAAATTTATTCTGATGTTATAACATATAAATTATAATGATTACATAGTAATATCTTGTTCTACAGTACAGAATTAACGTTTACAGTTCAACATTACAGTTCAACTGATGAGGAACCGATCTTGGTTCGAAAACGTTTTGCCAAAATAAAGTTTTTTGTGCTTGCTGAAGAGCTGTTTTGAACTATTTTTAGAATATTAAGCAAGTTGTATTTTGTGCATTATAGTACAGAATTATTTATCCAACATGCTTAGTACCTGTGGTTTGCCAAATAAGAAGTCTTTCCAAATTCTGGATACCATGTCTAAAATCTTCTAAAAGATTTAAAAGTTACAATAACTAAATAAATACATGAATGTATAAATAATGCCTTCAAAATAAAGATATTTTGGATTAAACAACATATTCTGAAAGCAAGCAAAAAGTTTCAACTAAAATCCAATGCCTGGCACATACAGAGGCAATAAGTTTAGTTTTGTTCTATGTATATGGACTTTTCTTATTACTGATTTGATAAATTTGTTTTATTTAATCTGATGAAAGATTTATCTATTAAAATAAAATTTTATTGATAACCAATACTATGATGAGGTAGACTTTTAATGTTTGTGTCACAGAGAATTATTTTTTCAAAATCATTATCTAACAATAATCTCTGTTTCAATGACAAACAGAGACTAAACATATAATGGAAATTGTTTAAGGCATCAGACTAGATTTTTTAATTGAAATAATGCAGTTATGTTTCCGGGACGAGCCCTACAAATCAGAATATGAACATTGTCCGTCAGCGGTTTAATATAACAGACGATATTTATTAGAGATAATAGAGGATAGAATTTATGAGAATAGAGAGAATTTGCGATAATACGGCATCTGGTGTCGGAGATTCGAACTAAACTCGAGTGGCCGAAGCGATTACCGACAATTTTCCGAAACGATATGATTTTTTCGTTTAGTTATGGGTCGAAGTTATGCGGAAACATTCTATTTACCGACCACATCTCAAAGCCAAACTCTGTAAACCATAGTAGTTTGCAGATATGGGTTGCTGCACGCATTGTACTAAATAAAATGATCAATTTTTCTAGCAAAATATCGGCATTTATTAATAGATACAGAATATTTTAAACCAATTCTTTCCTATATTGTATTTTATGCCGTAGACTTTCAATCGGCAATAATAGTGTGATTCGTACATAATCAAAAAATTTATTAGTATAAGCGGGTTCGTTAACAATATAATAACTTGTGAGGTTTTTACATTTAAATATAATAGCATAAAAATTTCTATTAATAAATTATCTTTCGCTAGAATGGCGTTATTTTGTAACAAACGCCAATCAAAAGAAATAGCAAGAATACATAACGTAAAAACGAATGATTTACTTCTCTCTGGACTTTTCTAAATCGAGTTTGCAGAGGATAAGAAGCCCGATACTCGTAACTTAAGATGGTTTCTCTAGCATTTTCCCAGGGATGAGGACCTCTCAATCTATACTGATAAGGCAGACTAGGACCCGTCATTAAGGCCCAAAACAATCTGGGATCAGTAAACATGGTGTTTAATAGCCGCGGTTTGGCTCCGATCATGGTCGCCATCTCGTCTAAATAGTTAATATAATCCACTTGGATGGTGTGACGTTTGGAATTATAATAACGCTTTCTTATCTTTTCCAGTTGAATCTCGATATCTTTTCTCATTTCTTTTTCGTCCGGTAGAGACACACTGCCACGGAAAACCTGCGCAACCAATCTAGTTTGCATTTCTCCGATAGGAAAACCTCCACCTAGAGACTGAAACAATCCTACCACGGCCAGAGTGGGATGCTTCAAGTGGGGAGGGAAGATAAATTTGTACAGCTCGACCCGATTATCGGAGGTATCTAAAATATCTTTACTGAGGAATGGAAACTCGATGTCGTATCCCGTAGCAAAAATGACGTTATCCACTTCGGTTACTCGATTTTCTCCTTGGAACACCACGCCATTTTCTTCGAAACGCTCGACGTTGCCTTTGACCATAACGGTACCACTCAAAATTCTGTTTGGCAAAGCGTCGTTAGTTACGGGATGCTGTTGGAAAAATCGGTGTTTGGGTTTCAACTGATAGGCTTGGTGGTCGAATCTTTGATTCAAAGCCCTTTCTACATACCAACTGGATACATTGAGCGGAACCGAATTAATCAGCGCGTGTATCAAACGAGTGGTAAACAGATCGTCGCACGGTTTTCCATTGTTGGCCACTCTCTGCAACACCCAGCAGCCTCTTCGAGTACTCAAATACACCTGAAAATATTGGTAGTCAGATCGAAAGAACCAAAGGACTTATAATAATTTAATTACTCTGTATATTAAAACTATAAAGTATTATACCGAGAATACTTCGGATAATATGTATTATTTTTTAACGATTTATTCGACTTACTTGCTTAGCCACGTGGCTGGTTTCTACAGCAGCGTCGGTCCCCGAATTTCCTGCTCCTATTACAACTATTCTCTTGTCAGCAAATTCGTCGACCTTCTTGTAGCTATGAGTGTGGATGATGTTTCCTTTGAACTTCTCTTGTCCCGGAAACTTAGGCATGTTAGGAAACACGTGATGTCCCGTGCATACCATTACCGCGTCTACAACATCTTCCTTTTTCTCTTCACTTTTCAGATTTAGAGTGGTAATTTTCCATCTTCCAGTGGTATGGTAATCGTCGGCTGGAACAACGCTTTCTATTCGATGATGAAAATTGATATGTGGAATTAAATCGAACTTCTCCGCGTACAATTGCAAGTACTTAAACATCATGGTATTGTGCATGTAATTGGGGTACTCTTTGGGAGGAGGGAAGTCGCTGAAGGCAGTCAATTCTTTGCTACTGTTGATGATGGTGGATTTGGTGACGGAAGCTAAACCTTCTTCGTCGCTGTCTCTGTACCTCCATAGTCCACCGATATTATCGCTTCTTTCGTAGCAAACTACCTCCAAATTTTCTTCTTTGCAGGACTTGATACACATTAGACCGGAGACACCCGCTCCTATTACTGCCACACGCATTTCTGTTTGGAATGGTCGAATCACTGTAAACAAATATTGTCCTGAACCATCGATATACATATTGTTAAAAATTATGTGTAATGCTTTCATTATATGGTCATTTGTATCATTTATATCACGAAAATATCGTTCCGATATGTATGGTCAAACCGTAAAGTGTGGTTAGTGTAGTAATGGGAAAGCCTATTATCAAAAATAGGGAAAGAATGTAGTTATCGCTAAACATTAAGTTTTCTCACTTAAACTTTAGATAGTAAATATCACCGGAAATACTTATTTAAAATTCGTGTGTTGCCTATACGGTTATTTGTAGTGAAAATAGTTTTTTCGCATTTTAGAAGATACTATACATCAGCGGTTCTCAACCTTTTTGACGCGCGACCCAACATATTTTTTTTTTTTTTTGAAAATGTATCGCGACACAATTGTTTATTTTATAATATAAAATAAAAAAAAGGTATATCTCGCGTGATACTATATGTACTCAACTTATAGTTAAATGGACTACGATGCATTACTCAAATACAACAAAAAATAACAGCTAACTGTAAATTAAAAACATACACTGTAATTCTGACACTTCGACACAAAAATATACACTTCGACGAAATACAAAATACGATTATTAATTTTAACACACTAAATGAATACACCGACTAGTAAAAAAACCGGTAATGTACATAATTATAAAGTTATTCTTATTGCTGTTCTGACAACCGACAATTACACACTAGTTCAAAACTAGTAAAACTGGAAAGAGACCGATGAATGGCGAAACAAACACGCGCATAGACTTAAGTTACATTCATAATGTCAAAATTAATTTAACAAATTAAGCGACCCGAAGGTTGAGAAACGCGGCTATACACTATATTTGCCAAAGCCGTTCTCTTTATTTAGAAACATTAAAATTTTAAGCATTAATATTTCAAAAATGACGAAAAGAAAATATAATTTATCGCGTGTTAATCGAATATGATCAGATTTTTTCACTAGTATATAGCGGTATACAGCAGTAGTGCGCAACCTGTGGGTCGCAGGAAAATTGTTGGGGGTCGTGAAAATTTTGAGAAATTCTCGTGTTGGATAATAAATTTTAATCAAATTTAAAAAAATTAATTTAAAAAATACTTGAAAATTGCTCAACTCATTATTGTGTGTCTGACCACTTTTCTATTTAATGTATTATAATTTTTTTGTTAATACGCAGTTTTTCAAAAATCTTATATCAAATCATATGTACTGAAATATACTTTTTATATTTCATGAATTTGTATGGGATATAGTATATGAATTTGTATGTGGTAAAACGACTTTTATTATTACTATCCTTATACGCTAATATATGGATAGTAATAATAAAAGTCGTTTTACCTCCAGCCATATTTTGTTGTTACTATCCTTATAAGAGGATGGTAACAACAAATAATGGGTCGCGTAAAATTTCAATCAGAGTAGGGGTGGCGAGTGAAAAAAGGGGGCGCACCATTGGTATACAGTATTAAAAATCAATTGGCCGATTACGTAGTAGAGACGATTAAAATACCAGGTTTTGTGTTTAAATCTTAACATATCAAACTAACAAAAATACTTTTACATAACGAAAAAATATACATTTGTATACATTTAGCGATAGAAATGGGTCAACGAAAGCCAAAGTGGTTAAGTGGGGCGCGACACATTTAACCCCATCAACAGACTAGCGCTCTACTCCCCATTTTCGTTAATCGATCTTTCCGGTCGAGGATCTTACGGTTCGATTATTCCGTCTTTAACCATAATCGACAGGATAAATCACCAAGATAAACGTTTAATGGGGTTAATAAATAGACTGCGCCCTAAATATAAGTAGCCTAAAACGCCTTCCCCATAATTTTAATGTCCATAAAAATTATCCAGAGTTAGAAACAGTTTTACATCAATATAAAAATGGAAGATTTTTAATGGGATTCCTATTATTTAATCTAGTTTTTCGTCATAATTTATTTTACCTAAGCGTTATTTCCGAAGATTAGTGGTTGGCTTCAAATAGAAGACAGCCTATATAGGAATGAAAATTACGATTCGATCAGAAAGAGTTTCTCTTTAAAAAGTTCTAGTGGCCAGTCGAAATTTAAAAAGTAGCGTTTCGCCCGCCTGGGATTCAGATAACTACGGAAAACGGATCATACACCCATCTCCACATATTTATTCGACTCCAAAATAAAACGACGGTGGAGATGGGCGGACTAAACAATAAAGTAATCCGATGGAAAGGACGAATGCGCTAAGATTCCCACCCAGGAAAATATTTAAAAGGATTACACCATTAAAAGAATGATTAATAAAGTCCCGTAACATTAGAATCGGATTAAATAGGTAACTAATCGATTAATCTACCAATTACGTGTAACGATATCGGACGGTCGGAGCTAAATATTTACTCACCTCTTTCCCAGTTGTCGGTTTTCGGTAAATTTTTATATATTATAAGTAGCCGGTCGAGTGTATATATATCGTTATCGTGCGTTAAAAGTTTATCGAAAGAGCGAAGTCGAAATAAGATTGAAGCGGTGATAGATACGGCCCCAGACGTATTCTACATAATAGATGTAGGTCAAAAATCCCACAATTAAACTGCAGACAAACGAGGGTGATGAAGTTCGAAGAAATGAAAAGTGGGATATTTTTTCCTCGATCATATACCGGGTGTTTTTCTTGAAACCGAACACACTGATTTTTGGCATCGAGCCAATTATAAATACAGATATTCTTCACTTTACAAACCCTCGGTTTATGAATTTTCAATTTAATGAAAAGTATAAATCTATACACAACTTTTTCATCTTTCAAAAAATTTTTGCCTTTGTGAAGAAACTATTTGATCATTGATTAATTATCTATTGTAATTTGTTTAAACAATACTTTTCTTATTTATTTTCTTTACTGATTGACCAGATATATTAAATTTACTGTACATAATTGATTTTAAGACAAAACTGAATTTTATTTTCACTAGAGGATCCAGTATAGAACCTGGCATTTGGCAAATAACAATAATATGAATAACTGTAATGTATATACTGCATTTTTCCAAAGATTTTGCAACTATATAACACTATTCAAATTTATAAAACAATAATCACACAATATATTAGAGATGTATAAATCTCTAATATATTTTTTTATCCATATAAAAATTTGAAAAATGATATTTTGTTGTTTTATTGGAAGATGCTAAATCTAACTAATGTAATGATTTAAATAAATAAATTATTTTGTCTATATTATTTTTATTAAAATAATTAACTTAATAAAATCTATAACTAATGAATTATTAATAAACAGAATTGAAAATATCAATATTAATTTTCAGAAAAATTAATTTATATTTGCCAATAATTTAACAGAATAAATTTATGTAATTCTCAAAAATATTCAAAATAATATTTGATGAAAATTTGAAAATTTTTACTTATAAATAAAACCACAATGATCGACAAGTTTATTGCTTTATGAGACTAAAATTTGAAGATTACTTGGTAGCTCTGAAATTCAAAGTCAAATGGCAATTAACAGGTTAAATAAGCAACATCTATTGTAAACTATTGATATCATAGTGTATATACCGGGTGTTTTTCTTGAAACCGAACACTCTGATTTTTGGCATCGAGCCAATTCTGATGCATCTATCACGTCAGAAATCGTTCGCTACGAAAATTTATTTTATATTTTTAATTCTAACGATATTTATTTATTATTGCATCCAAGAAACAAAAAACGATTTAACACACAAGATTATTGGATTTTAATTCTGGTGTAATTACACATTTGAAAATAAATCACTGAAAATTTACATCAAAAGATGTGCGAGAAACAGAAATTCTGTTGTTGCTATAGCGACAGCGTAGAAACGCAGACGTGCCGCAATTCGAACATTTTTAAAAATGCCGAATATTATTTACAACGTTACTGAACGAGTATGGATGGTTCGGGCACGTAATTCAGGCTTATCCTATAGGCGCATGAGAGATCATTTTGCGGTGCTGTACCCTGGAAGACCTATTCCATCCGTCTCTACAATTAAATCTGTTGTTGAGAAATTCCAAAAAGATGGGAATGCCAAAGTTGTATGATTATGTCACGTGCAATAAAGTCACATTTCAGTGTACAGTAGTCTGTAAATAAAGATACACCAAAAAATTATAAAACAACTTTAATTACAGTTAAGAAACTAAAAGAACTTAAAGAATAAATACCCTTGAGTGCACCGGTAATCGACGGAACTTATCCTTTTAACCGCTGATCCGTCGGCCGCTTGTGACCATCTCCCGGTCTTAGGGTCGTCCGACTCTTCGCACGGGCGTAACCGCTGAAAACCTTCACCGATTTGAATCCATTGAAAACGGCCAATACCACAGATTAGATCTGTAGCCAATACGTTCAAACGCATGGCCGTTAGAATTAAAATATAAAATAAACATTCGTAGCGAGCGATTCCTGACGTGATAAATGCATCAGAATTGGCTCCATGCCAAAAATCAGAGTATTTCGGTTTCAAGAAAAACGTCCAGATATATACCGTATAAGTTATATATAATGGAACGGCACTTCGACCCACATCACCTAGTAAAAAGTGCGGTAGTCGATAGTTTTCCGCCTTCTTTTTGATCCTAAAACTCGTATTAAATTTCCATTTCATATTTTTTGTACTTAAACTTACCAGGGTCTCGCGTGTATGACTCCATCAAAAACTTTGAAATAACAGTCGGTTCATTATTTATAATTTTTTTAAAAAAAGTTACAATTAGTCGTCTTATCCCGAATATCCGGGTTAAGACGCCACCGCGCTTTGGATGATATTCACTTTAATAAATAGCAGAAATGCGTTAAACTTCTTGTTAGCTATACCACGCATACTTTAATAGAATAAATTATTAAATTCTATAAAATTAGAAGAATTAAATAAATATATTTAGGTATGGCGGGTATCCACGGTGGCAGAGTTGCGGCCGGTGAGCCCCACACCACTCTTTTAATTAATTTTAAGAAAGAATTGTCCTTATAAAATAATCTATTCCAAACATTTATAGTTTTTTCTAAGCGCTTCGTACACTATTAGCGTTAAACATATAATGAATTATTTACTATGTGAGCCCGAGCCATATTTTTCATCGTCATTTTTCTATCACCTTTTTAATGGCCCGTAACATAGGTATAGGCCTACCATATATATAGGCCTATATGTGTGTGTGTGAAGCATCGAAGCGATTAGTTTCTCCTCTGTTTATATGTTACGCCGCGAGTTTTAAGCTTTTTTCGAACCGAAGACCTCCGCTGGGATCCTAATATACTGTATGTTCTTATCATTTAATTTACGAAAACAAATTATAAATACGAAAAATTAAATTCGGCGTCTAATCCCGAAGCAAAATTTGCCATCTTTCCCGTCGGTCGAGGTGAGACGCGACTTTTAATCACGTGATCGGCTAAATAGAACGACGTGGAAAGCGAAGTTTTCTTTAAAGTATCCACTACACGTTAAATATATTAATTTTTACTACGCCGATATTATTACGATTGATAATAACACTTCAAAAAATGACTATTATTGTTGATGAAAATTCCAACAGTCGCTGGGAATTTTTCGATTTCCCAGGCGAGTAATTGATAATCCGATAGTAGCCATCTTCTATATTTTTGGCGGGCTTATAGGAGGTTATAATAAACCAGCTTTTATCGCCACCGGTTTAAATACTAACGAATTACAGAAAAATAAGCTACTTCCCTCGATTATCATCTCGCCCCGATTCACTATATTGTACATTAGCCGACTATTCCGCGATTGGGCCAGAAAAAAGAGGAGAAGCTAATCGATGGCTTCCCCGCCGGAATGGGTTTTTTTTTGTCAACAGATGACGTCACACTCCATTCAGGTAGAATACTATGTGGCGGGGCGAAACCAGCCCTCCCACAGTCTGCCCACCCCGGCGGAGGGGTCAACCGGATGGTGGAGGACGGGGATCGACAGGCCGGACCCGGACCCCATGATAAATATTTTCAAGGGGTGGGACCCGGGATTCGAACCCGGGTCCTCCAGAGTGGAAAGCCGAAGCGTTTCCACGTAGCCAATCCACTGGGTCCTCCAGAGTGTAAAGCCGAAGCGTTTCCACGCGGCCAATCCGGAGGTCCTCCAGAGTGGAAAGCCGAAGTGTTTCCACACGGCCAATCCGGCCATCCTCCAGAGTGGAAAGCTGAAGCGTTTCCACGTGGTCAATCCGGTAATCCTCCAAAGTGGAAAGCCGAAGCGTTTCCACGCGGAATCCGGCCGACCACTCCAGAGTGGAAAGCCGAAGCGTTTCCACGCGGCCAATCCGGCCGACGACCCACGATAAATATTTTCAAGGGGTGGGACCCGAGACTCGAACCCGGGTCCTCAGAGTGGAAAGCCGAAGCGTTTCCACGCGGCCAATCCGGCCGACTCAACCTTGGGATATGGCGTTTCCACGCGGCCAATCCGGAGGTCCTCCAGAGTGGAAAGCCGAAGTGTTTCCACACGGCCAATCCGGCCCGTCCTCCAAAGTGGAAAGCCGAAGCGTTTCCACGCGGCCAATCCGGCCGAGACGCCGGTAACGGTCAAACATTTGAAAACCATCCGTTTCAAATTTTTAATTTCCAATCAAAAAATTACTACTTTTACTTTTTAAATTTCCGGCCCGGGGAAATGGCCGGAAAAACATAAAACAGGCGGGACAAATACTTCACGAGATCGACCGATAAAAAGTGGGAGAGTCCGGCTCAATCCCGCCGCGTGGAAACGCTTCGGCTTTCCATTCTGGAGGACCCGGGTTCGAGTCTGGATCCCACCCCTCGAAAATATTTTTCATGGGGTCCGGACCCGGTCCTCCACCATTCTGCCGACCCCTCCGCCGGGGTGGGCAGACTGTGGGAGGGCTGGTTTCGTCCCACAGATTACTAATACAGATGGGACACAGCTAAAAACAAGGAAATTTCTAGATTACTAATACAGATGGGACACTTAGCTAAAAACAAGGAAATTATACCACAGCGCCTCTCAGTTCGTTGATTTAGTGTATTTTTTCTTGAATGTAAAAGTTTTATAATTTTTCAAGCTGGTATTAATATTTCCAAAATCATTTAAATAATAATGAATGGATAGTTTGTTTTCTTGAATGTAAAAGTTTTATAATTTTTCAAGACATTGACCAATATTAATATTTCAAATCTAAAAAATAATAAAGAATAGTTTGTCATTTTGAAATATAGAACTATATTGAATAATAATATTACGTAGTAACACAGTATAATACATACAGTAGCGAAGCTCAATGTTAAAGTTCCTATTACGACTTGCATGCAGCGTGACAGTGCTGCGCCTGGTGGTGAAAAACTTAAACTGTAAATATTATCGTTTAACTCAATGTTTTCCAAACAGTTTTTATCAAGAAAAATGTAATCTGCTTCGATTTTATTATTATAACAAAACTGAAAATGTAGTATATCGCATAAAAATAGATGATATTTTAATTTTCTTTATATTTATCAAAGATTTCGAGACAAACTGGCATTTTTTAAATAAAACTCTAATGTTTTATCTTTACTAACAAAATTGAATATTTCTAAATAGTTTCATAGGAAGTATAGTTTTTTTTTTGCTTACATATCATACAGTGGAGGCAAAATGTTTGTTAAAGGACAGGGATTATAATAGTCAAACTTTAGATTTAAAAAAATAACTCGTATAAACATTTGTAAAGACCTATTTTTTCACATTAATTTTTTAAGATTTTTTAAATATCTTATACCCAATATTAGTACAACGACATGGTAGGTATAACTGAATCATCAAGGTGCACTATTGAAATGTTTTTTCTTCCATTATAAAATAATGCATAAATTATAAAGTTAATATAATAAATGAAATTAGAAAAAAGTAATTGCAAAAGTTCATTTGTATTCAAAACATAATTTATCCATATTTGGCATTTAAAAATTGCTAAAAAACCACTTATTTCATAAGAAAAAATGTTTAGTTGTCATTTCTTTGCGTATTGTTTTTGCATTGAAAGTTGATTGAACTTTAATTGGCAAATGCTGACGTATTATAGTTGCCGGCACGAAAGTTGGAGGAAAATGACGCATGCGTATTTGAGAAAATGTTATTCAACCAATCAGAAACGGTCAGGAAACAGAGCATTACTTATTCCAGATACTTCCGTTAGTGAAATCGCAGACGACATAG
>AYEL01075830.1:0-14854 GCA_000484575.1 Olivierus martensii
TGTTTTAAATTTATCACCAATTTTTAAAGATGTCATAAAAAACATTTGTTTATTTATATTTTTATTGTTTTTTGTTACATCTTTAAAAATTGGTGATAAATTTAAAACAGAAACACGTTTCCAAAATTGGGCCAAAGCCACCCTAATGGGCCTAAGTCACCCCAGTTTACGGTATATATATGGTATGTATACTCAGAGCATATACTATACTGTAAAGTATACAATTTTTTAGAAACGTTAAGTTTGATGCTAAATATAAATGTACTGTATTTTGTTAAATTCAATAAAATTTGGAATTCATTTTCATTTCTATACCACATGTGTTCGATAAACTGCCAAAATTATCTCCAAGCAGATAATGGTGTCTTAGTGGGATTTGACTGCATATGTTTTGAAAGTTTTATAAGAATTTGATGTAAAGAAATTAAGAGAGGATTTTTTAATGTAAATATTTATATAAATTTATTATAAAATAACATAACAGTAATCATAAAAAATTCTGTATATTAATATAATCATCAATAATAATACTGAAATCATTAAATATCCTTATAGCAATATCACAACCATTGATAGATTATTATATAAAGCCTAAAATATTGTACCACATACTAATTATGATATGGAAAAATATTTATGTATCAGAATTTTTTATAGACAAATTAAATTTATGTAAGTAGAGGTGCAACCATATAATAAAATTTGTAAACACAGTATTTCTGCTTAAAGATATAAAAATGAACACTAATTTTCTATAAACTATCAATATGTTTATATTGAACATAAACATTTTATTTTTTAATAAATAATCTTTTATGTTTAATAAATAGATTTGAATTTAGTAAAACAATGAAAACTTTACATACCTCCATTGTTCGATAGTAAGGATCAAGCATTAGTTCAGCTAAAGCTACTATCTGAGGTGTTCTATCCCATCCATCAGAACAATGTACTAACACAGGTCGCTGTTCAATATCAATAGCATGTACAACTACTAAAGCAGCTTTTAGAAGCCCTGCAATATACTGCAACCATTTTGTTCCTTCCAGCAATGATAGCCAACTGAAATTATTAAAATAAAATTAAATATGGAAAATTAAAAGCATTTATAAATATTATTTTAATTTTAAATAATTTTATATTTGTTTTAATATGATACAATTCTTTAAATTACAATATATAAATATTGTAAATAAGAAATCAAAACACAAATTTTATGTCTTAAATACTACATTAATGATATACAATTGATTCCAATTAATTGGGACATCTGCTTTTTTAGGCCAAATCTCAAAGAATGGAAACCAAACTAATAAACTAATATATAATTTAAATGCTTAATTGGGATAGTAGAGAAAGGGAATTTAGCAATTTTTGACATATTTTGGAGATTTTTTGAAAGTATTTCAACACTACTGCAAAGTCGCTGATTAGAACGAATGTCAATAATTCTAATTATATCTAATCCTAACGGCTAGCGACTCTGCAATCCAGAGTTCGGCCGGAGCTCAGATCTTTTTCTAAGTTCTAACTTAATACTAATTAACTACAAAACAATCTAACAAATTGCATACTTACACGTAACAAGTTCAAAGTTATCAGTTTACCGAGTAATTCATTCATGTCATTATCTTTACAATTAATTTATATATCAAACGGTAATTCATTCATGTCATTATCTTTACAATTAATTTATATATCGAACAGATAATACTAATACGGATCATTCTTATTTTCACATATCAGTTCAGCGGTAAATAACCGATATGGATCATTCTTATTTTCACATATCAGTTCAGTGGTTAAGTATTATGTAGATAAGAGGACGGCTCTTCCGGATACGGGTTCCGATTCCGTATCACGTGACTGCCAACTACGACAATGGTAAAATTTATGTAGATAAGATGATCAATTAACCTGGGATAGTTCTTCCAGATACGGGTTCCGACTCCGTATCACGGACTGCCAATGACGACGGAGAGCGTGGAAGTAAGTTAACTTTTAAACTAAAATATAATTAGGACGGAGAAGGTGCAAGTAAGTTAACTTTTAAACTAAAATATAATACGAAGGCGGAGAACGTGGGAAGTAAGTTAACTTTTAAACTAAAATATAATGCGTATATATAGGAAAATAACGATAAATAAATAATAGAGTGCATAATAAAGTAGGACGGAGACGGAGAACGTGGGAAGTTAAGTAACTTTTAAACTAAAATATAAGGAGAACATGGGAAGTAAGTTAACTTTTAAACTAAAATATAATACGTTAAAATAATAGGAAAATAATGATAAATAATAGAGTGCATAATAAAATAAAAACATAGGAAAATAACGATAAATAAATAATAGAGTGCATAATAAAATAATGGAGAATGTGGAAGTAAGTTAACTTTTAAACTAAAATATAATACGTTAGCATATAAAAAATAACGATAAATAATAGAGTGCATAATAAAATAAAACTAGGACAGGTTAGCAATAAATAAATAATAGAGTGCATAATAAAATAAAAAAAGGACAGGTCCAAGTTAACTTCCTCACACTACTTGATGCATCAGTTATCTATCGTCATGCGTCTAGCAAATATGCATCTGCTTAAGTCTACTGTCACTATATACTGTATGTAGCAATATTCATTTACAGCAGGGGTGTCCAACCTTTTGTCATCATTGGGCCACATTTGAAGAAAAAAATTGTCTCAAGCCACATATAAAATATACTAATTCTAACGATAGTTAAGCAAAAAAATTAGTAAATAATATACAATATAAGATATCCATTATGACAAATAAGTAAAAATGTCTAGCATAATAATTTTTGATTTCTTTTTCATTCAGAAATTTTTAAAAATAATTGAGCAGGTCAAGAAGTTTTAATCACTGAAGTAAGAAATATTTAATCACTAAAGTAAGAAATATTTTAGAAAATGGAAATAGGAAATGTAGTTAGTTATTTAAACAATTAAACTTCATTATTTTTTTATATATTTTTAGTACAAAAATGGAACAAATTTCTTTTTCTTTATTAGTGGGATATTTGATATGGCAAATTTCAAAAAATAAAAAAAGTATATAAAAATCTCAATGTTTTAAGGAAATATACAATTTTATGTTGGACCATATTCATTATAGCAGAGGACTGCAAGCAGCCTGCAGGTTGACAGCTCTGATTTACAGTTTTGATTTTATTTAAAATTTTTCCCAAGATGCCAAGAAATGATTTTACACTTTAAGTAAAATTGCTTTGCTGGATAAAATTATAAGCCAGCCATTTAATACAAGCTATCATAGACTTGCTGATGTAACTGGTGTATCAAAATCTACCATAGTGAGTCTCCTACAACAAGAAAATCAACTGCATGAGGAGTGGGCATTACAGAAATAATTCTAGGAACATTCAAAAGAAAGCGTTATGGAAAGGATCCAGAAGTCGAAGAAGTTCTACAAAAAGAAAATCAACTGCTTAAGGAGTGGGCATTACAGAAAGAAAAGGAACATCGAAAAGAAAGCGTGATGGAAAGGATTCAGAAGTCGAATGGAACAGCGAAAAGAAAGCATGATGGAAAGGATTCAGAAGTCAAAGAACAAACATCCAAAAGAAAATATGATGGAAAGGATCCAAATTTTAAAGCATTAGATCAATGATTTTTCTATAATCAGTGGGCCCAGTGTTTAGGGCAAAGTCAGAGGAGATCACTAAAAAGCTAATATTTAGGTATCTATTTTAATAAAGTATTAAAATAGATACCTAATTATTATTTTTTTACCTATTTATTTATTTATTTACATATTACATATTTTATTTTAGAATTTATTATTATAGGTTGACATTCAAAAATCCGGCAACCGAAAATCCAGATTATTCAGTATTCCAGCATGAATTTCAGCAGCTTATTTTCAAATTTCCCCACACTGTCGCCATCTGTTATTTAGCTTCTTTTTGAGGGCACAGTACATATGATTAAAATTCTGAAGAAGTATAGTAGTGCAGGTATTTTATTTTGTGGAATTAAAATTCTTACTTTTTCAATTAAAAATTCTGAGGATCTGTTTTGTTTAGTTTTACATGTATTAAAATTAAATTAAAATTCTGTAGAACCATCTGCACTGTATTTTATTTAGTTGGTGAACAACAAAATTTCGTTTTCTTTTTACTTAGTGTTTATTTTTCTTCCTTTAAAAGACTGTAAATGTGGTCATTTTCTATTAAATATATACAGCATATATAAACCTTCAATTATCTAGCATATTCAAAAATCCACCACTCTTCATGTCCCGAGGTTGCCGGATTTTTGAATGTCTACCTGTAGTTCTTTTAATTGGGGCAGCCACTTAAGTGGTCCAAAATGGATTAGTCCTAATTAAGTGGAATCAACTGTATATTAATGGTAATTTATAAAATAGTGAGACATTTATCTAATATTTAGTGTTTACTAAACCTTAAAGTCAATTTCGTAATTTTAAAATTCCTTGATGATAAAGCAAATTGTTCATTTTAACATCAAAACGCTTAATGTTTCTGTCTGATATATCTTCATTTAATATTGTTCAAAAAAAAAAAAAACTGTCACTTTCTCAACAATATTAAAATAAATGTATTTATGAAGGATAACAATTCTTTATTAAAAATTAACATTTTTATAAAATAAGTTTAAAACACTGCATTAAAATTAAATCTCACATACAAGATACAGAATAAAAACAATCAACAGTTACATAGTCCATTTTACTCCATTTCAATTGTAATATATATATATATATATATATACCGTATTTGCCGGCGTATAAGACGCACCCTCTTTTTTATACACATTTTTGAAGGATAAAACTTTATTACTGATCATTATAATGAATTTACAGTATTTTAAATATAAAGTAATACAAACAGCAAATACTTTCTGCAAATACCCAATCTATCTGGGAAAGAACACCTTTTAATCTTCTTCGTCAAGACCCAGACACTCATCTCCAGAGTTAAATGAAGAGTCACTTGAAACCTCTTCTAAATCAGCATCTGAGTCCTCATACAACAAATTGTCCTCTGTACCATCCATTGCATTACTAATGCCACATTTCTTAAATGATTTAACCACTGTCTCTGTTTTCACAGCATCCCATGAAGCTTTGACCCATTCACAAACTTGAGAAATGCTAGGCCCAGCTGTGATCGTCGATGAAAGCGCATGCGCATTCATTGAACTCTACGTAACTAATATTCCCACACTCCGCAAGGAAACAAGAAAGAAATCGCATAACTCCGAATAGAGGAAATTTCCAGAAATGAATGTAATCAAAAACTGAGTATCGGCGTATAAGACGCACCCCGTTTTTCAGACCTATTTTCAAAGAAAAAAGTGCGTCTTATAAAACGCCGGCAAATACGGTATATATATATATATAACTCATATTTTTATAATGATGGAGTTCATGCAAAATAGCAAAAAGCCATTGATATGCTTCTATATCTTAAATGAAAAAATGAGTTTTAATACAAAATTTTTAATATATCATAAACAGGCTGCAAAGTCACGGATTAGAACGAAAGTCACTAATTCTAATTATAACTAAGCCTAACGGTCTCATGACTCTGCAATCCTGAGTTCGGCCTGAGCTCAGATCTTTTTCTAAGTTCTAACTTAATACTAATTAACTACAAAACAATCTAACAATAAGTAACGTCTAACTGATGAAACAAAATCAGAAATCGGAACTTATAACTAGAAGTGTCGATTAAGTGTTAGACTAGAACAAAAAAAACAATGATGTTAGAACTTAACTAAAATTGAATAAATTTCCAAACAAGTTAAATAATAATAAAACTATAAATTTATTAGACTCTACGATGTTATCCGAGGCCGTCGTTAACCAAGGTACCACTGTATTTAAATTGTGGCATGTTTTATTTTAATGCACTTCCTCAAAAATTCATTTGCCATTTTTTTTTTAAAAACTTTTAAATTGTGACATGTTTTATTTTAATGCACTTCCTCAAAAATTCATTTGCCATTTTTTTTTTAAAAACTCTTCATTTTTTTTATTGATGTTTAACACTGTAATCTTTGATTTGTATTTTTTTTATCTTGTATGCTGAAAATAATTAACCTTATTCTCTAATATTTGCTAATATTAATATTAAAGATTTTCTTTGATATTAGTAAATGGTTGTATATACTAAAAAATAAGTACAGTGAATTCCGCTTAATTGGGACACATTGGGACTAAGCCATTTTGGCCCAATTAAGCGGCTTCCCCAATTAAATGAAGTAATAATAAATTCCAAAATAAAATATGTAATTCGTAGGTAAGTAAATAATAGGTAAAAAAAATAATAATTATGTACCTCTTTTAATGCTTTAATAAAATAGATACCTAATTATTAGTTTTTTACTGATCTCCTCTGACTTTGCCTTCAACACTGGGCCGCTGATATTCATGCCTCACCCGTTAAATATAGGAAACCATTGATCTAATGCTTTTTTGATTTCCAATCCTTTCCACCATGCTTTCTTTTGGATGTTCCTGGAATTTCTTTCTGTAATGCCCACTACTCCCCAATTAAATAAAGTAATAATAAATTCCAAAATAAAATATGTAATTCGTAGGTAAGTAAATAATAGGTAAAAAAAATAATAATTATGTACCTCTTTTAATGCTTTAATAAAATAGATACCTAATTATTAGTTTTTTACTGATCTCCTCTGACTTTGCCTTCAACACTGGGCCGCTGATATTCATGCCTCACCCGTTAAATATAGGAAACCATTGATCTAATGCTTTTTTGATTTCCAATCCTTTCCACCATGCTTTCTTTTGGATGTTCCTGGAATTTCTTTCTGTAATGCCCACTACTCACATAATTGATTTTCTTGTTGTAGGAGATGTGCTATGGTAGATTTTGGTTTATTTCAATGAGTCTACAATGGTTTGTATTAAATGGCTGGCTTTTAATTTTATCCAACAAAACAATTTTACTTGAAAGTGTAAAATCCTTTCTTTATATTTTGGCAAAGATTTAAAAATTTTAAATAAAATCGATGCTGTAAATGAATATCGCTAGGTACAGTAACATTAGACTTAAGTAGATGCACATTTGCCAGACTCACGACGATAGATAACTGATTCTCATCATTACCGAATACAGTTTGTTATTTATTATTTATCAACGATGATAGTTACTTATAATTTTATTAAAAAATGGATGTTTATATTAGTGTGGCGACAGTGTGTCAACGATGTGTATAATAGAACACAAAGAAACGACCTGCTCCATTGTGTTAGTCTGTATTGTCTTGTAGAAAGGTTTAACCTGAAAAATTACTGGTATAATAAAATGTTGTTATAATTTTTATATAAGGAATTTTTAAGAAAGCACACAACAAGTATTAGTGCATGTAGTGTTGCCATACTTTCGAAAAATCCCTAAAATATATCAAAAATTGAAAATTTCTTTTCTGGTACTGTCCCAATTAAGCATTTAAATTGTGTATTAGTTTATTAATTTGGTTTCCGTTCTTTGAGATTTGGCCCAATCAGTGTCCCAATTAAGCAGAATCCACTATATATAATGACATTTTAAATTGGCAATAATTATACTAAACATTTTTCATGGAGACATCATACACATACATAATGAATATGATTTTTCTTACTTATAAAATATTGATAATTAAAAATCCATATATATTTGTGTAAAAAGGCAAAACATTTTATAAATAAATTATTATATGGCTTATAAAACCATTCTCCCTTTAATAAATCTTCACATTTATAAATGACTGATTAGCATATAAAGACTGTCAAGATAAAATAATAACATACATCATGTTTATGATTATAAGAAGTTTTGGAAGTTTGAAATAGTGCTAACTCAATCTAAAATTTAACCATTTTACAGCTTTTATATTAATTCATTATTAACTAATTATATTAATTATCACTTTTTTCAAATTAGTGAGCATTTTTTACAGCTAGTGTGAATATATTTTAAGAGATACAATATGCCGTATAAATCTGAAATAACACACACTAATGGAATAAAATAATTCAGATAACTATAAATCAATGAAATTGACTCATAGAATTTTACCCGTAACACAAAATGATAGTCCTCCATAAGTGCTATATATAGTCACCACAAAAATAAAATTAAACAAAATTCCTTCTACCATCACTAATGATAATTTTCATTTATAACAACAAAAGGCAAAAATTCATACTTACAACTGCCACTATCACTAATTTTGCAGTAATAGTAGCTAAACCAACCAGATGGCAGAGTAGCTACCAAGATGGAATATGCTATGCTTCCATCACAGATTATATTAGTTAGAATAATATATCAACTGATTTTTGTTTTATATCATATAGGCAGCAGAATATAATCACGGAAATTTGATTTATTAATGTCACAGGTTATATAACATATTAATCATACTGACAGTTTTTTTATGTTTATATTTGCTTTTAGTACATCTAATAAATTATTATTGATTAGATATAATGCAATTTGAATTTAGCATATGTAATACAAATTTAATTTTCAAATACATAGCTGATAACAGTAGCAATTAAAGAAGTAAAGTCAATAAACATTATTGAATGTAAAACTAGTGAATAAATTAATCTAGATTTGTTAGTGAATAAACATTTCTAATCTGCTTAAGTTTTCTTACTTTTGATTTATGACAAAGCAGCAATACTAAATGTGATTTTATTTGTTTCATCATCATCATTATTATTATTATTAAATTTCTGGAAGAAAGAAACACATACAAACACTCTCTCAGTTATACAATATTTATGTTTCAGAAGAATCTTGTGACACAAAATATTATTAACAACAGCATTAATAATCTTTTTAAAAATGTCTTAACTTTGCTAAAAATGGGTGTTTTTGTATTTACAGTTGAAAAATTTTGTTGCTTTAACATTAACTATTTATTATTATTTTTTGGAAAATATTTAAACCTGAATTTGCACAAATCAGGATTGTATAAGTTGGGGAAGTATCTGTATCAGATTTTTATACTGATTTTCAATAAATGATGGGCTATAAAATGTATTCTTGAGTTTACAACTGAATATCTATTACAAATCTATGATAAAAACTTTCAAGAAATCTATTATTAAAAGACGAAATAAAGCATAAAATTATTATTATAATATATTATGCAAAAGGTATATTAACTCTTTTTGCTCTACTGACATAACAGCAAACCAATGATATGTTAAAACTCCTACTTTTGGTATATCTTACTAAAGTTTAGATACGAATATTTTCATTTTATAGTCTTATCAGGAAAAAAAAAAACATTTTTTGCCTACTTTCCAAAGGAAATGGAGATTTATAAGATCAGGCATGTATGCATGTCCATCCCACTAATAACTTTTGAACTAATTAGCAGATTTTCATGAAACTTGTTAGTGATGTTCTGCCATTAAAGAGCATCTCAACAATGCATCCTTTAATCCTTCAAGATCATTAATCCTGCAGAATAGAATTTCATTTTTGTTACAATTTTAGTTTATATTAGTGTTAATGACATAACAATGCATGACATTGCAATGATGTCATCATCTCAACAATGTGACATCATTATGAAATCTATGCTGGTAAAATTAGAATTACAAAATCAATGGACTCCAAATTCTACATAAATGAAAAATAAATGACACCTTCAGAAAGTAAGCAATTTTAGGTAGAACTTCTTGTCTAAATATCAATTTTCACTCTGTTTTTTTTTATATTTGCTTTTTGATTTCCATTCTTTGAAATTTGGCCCAATGATGCAGCTGCCGCAATTAACCGGTGGCCCAATTAAGCGGAATCCACTGTACTCTCTTTTAAGTATTGATTCATATGGAAAATATCTTATTTGAATTTCAAAATAAAACTTTATTATTCTCTTATATAAAGTCCTTTCGCTTATATTCATCGTTTAGAAAGACTGTATTACGCTTGGATGGAGTGTAAAAATACGTTCGTATATAACATTGTCTGGATAAAAATTTTCTACTTTCGCTAGACCTACAGAAATTTCTCGACAGCTGTTTTGAGAGAAAATTCGAAAACAATATGAGAAACTTAATAGTGCCTGTCTGTGATACAATAAGCACCAATTGGAATCTCGTCTCGTCTTATTTTTTTAAAAGGCTGTTAGAGGTCTTATCGGGCTTATAACAAAATAAATGTGGTACGCGTGTAATTTAACACAGGTGGATCACGCTAACAACTTGTTACACTTTCACGCACATTAAGCTGTCACATCCCTTTGTTGCGATGACAAAACAGATACAAAAAACCTTTTATCTTCTTTCGGATATCACCTGACAAATAGCGAGATCTACAAAAAAAGTTTTTCTGTTTTCAACTGCGTGTTTTCGATTTTGCTAAGTCTTATCTTTAGTTTATAAATGAATCTTTCGAAGATCAAATTTTATCAAGGAATGGCGTTTAACTAAGGTGTAGCACTGGAACATAGTTTTTTTTTTACATGTACGAGATACTGTAATGAAGTGAAACAAATACATTTAAGCTATAATATCACATGAAAGTCAATATCGGATGATAAAAATTAAAAAGTTAGAAGTGTAGATGTCAAAGCGTGCTAACACCGAAACGTCTTATGGGTTACCCTATACTGTATACTACTACCAAAGATGTTATTTGATCTTGTGGACGTCGCTGTCGAGAATCAATTTTGAGAGAAACTCCGGATTTTTCTCAATTTGATTAAAGTTGATTCTACTAAGACAAAAATTTTTATTTAATACTTCCTACGCTTCTATCTATATATAACTGTACTGTTATCCATTTCCTATAATATAAAAGCATAAAAGTATTTTAATATAAATTTATTTAATATAAATACTATTATTTCTGTTAACAAAAACTTTTAACAAATTTTTTAAAAAAATCTCTGAAGAGAAACCATCTTTTATATGTTATTTACACACAGTTAATTTTGTAATGACATATCAGATTAATGTTATCTCTGATTATTTTTCTTTTTTTTTTAATAAAAATAAATTGCAAATAACTAATCCTAATTATCTGTATTTTCTCCTTATAAACGTTAAAAAGTAATTTAATCTTTAAATCATCATGCAAATAGGTAATCCGATATGCAAATAATTAAGTGAAGTGTCAGCTAGATTAAGCAAACAGCCCGAGGAGAATTGCTTGATGGCAATATGTTACCATTTGCAATTCATAAGTATAGAATTCTGGATAAGTTAGAAGGATTATTAATTTTGAAGTTCGTTCTGAGTTAAACTCGACTTTTTTTACTATGAAGGACATATTTTTAATATTTTTTTTGAAGATAAGTGAAAAAATTAGTTTAATGCACAAACTCTTGGTAGTTCGTCTAACAAAATGCTAATAAGTTTATTTTCTAAACTTTCACGTTTTTAAATTTCACAAGTGTCCACAGGTAGAATTTGTTTGCGGAGGTTCCCGCTCAATACGTCAAGTCCTTTCTGATAAAGATCTAATTATACAATGCACCGTTGCCAATGACTAAGAATAATTAAGTATTGTTATTCTTCCACTTCTGTTTAGATACAGTTTATTATGTCAGCTCTTAGCAATCAATCATTTGAACGTGTCACTTTTCCAAAATGGTACTCGATAAGCCAAATACGTCACACTCGCATTACCAGAATACATCACGTCTGAAGGACGGATACTATCCTACCTTTTATTTATTTATGCACAAGAAATTGATAAATGACCATAAACGAGATTCATGAGTGAAATAAGTAGTAATATTTTTCCTCCCACAAAGTAATCCCGTAAAAATATTTATTCTTTGTTGAATGCGAGAAATGAGCTATTATAATAATTACTGGGCTTTATGCCGAATATGAACATATATATAATGTTACAGGTTAATAATGTCAGATCGAGTTATTCTGTGTCAATTTATATCTAGAGTTTAACTGCGATATAGGCTATACAGCTTTACTAGAATGTTGACTGAAACGTGAAAGCGAGCTGATTTTCATTGTTTGTGATAGAATCCGAGTGGCTATATTATGTCATATTCTGAATTATCAAAGAGATATTTTTTGGCATCAAGCCGTAATATATCTTTTTTTTTATTATTTTGATTAATACTGAGATATATATAGTATTGATTTATTGTATATACAGTATATAATGTTAATATAGCGTATAAAATAATACTTATTGACAACGTTATCGTATGTTTTGCACCATTCCTGAAAAGGTATCATTTCAGATACAGTTTTTATCTTATGGTAAAATTTTAGGTGGATGCTGAAAAAAATAGGAATTGAAAATAAGAGAAGATGACAATGAATAAAATAGTATCGAAAACATAATGATAGAATTTGAAAGAAAAATTTTTCATACACTCTGTTGCAACGAAAAGTCGATGCAGGTTTGTTATAAACGTATGAAGCGGCCTCTCAAATTCCCTCAGTTGTCTCTGCTGACGGATATCTCGTAGAGGTATCTTCATAGACCACTTAACGTGATGAAACAACAAAACTGCTCAGATATATTCGTTCTTACGAACGCCGCTTATATTAGCCTTAAATTCGTCCTTCCCCAGCGTTCTTGAAACGTCCTGTGCGTTCATTAGCGATGAAATTTTAACCATTTGTATATCTAACTGAAAGACATTTGTATATAGAATTTCACAGTTTTCGATCTATTTTTAGATGTGTGTCGTTTTCTTTGCAACAAAGTGTATTTCTAGATGCAAAAATGTTTATTTTGTAATATATTTTAACTTAAAGCATTTTGTATTTTTTTACTTTTAAATAGAATAAATAAAAAATTTTATGCAAATTCTGTATATTTAAATTTTTATTATATTTTATTTTTGAAAACTCATTTTATCTTTCCATGCAGGGCTTCTCAAATTTTTCCACTTGGCGACCCTTTTTATCCAAACAAATATTTTCGCGACCTTGGGTATAGAGTAGCGTCTCCAAAGTGTGGTACGCGTACCCCAGGGGGTACGCGAGACTATACCTGGGGGTACAGTTGGCACTTACATTATGTAGGATTTCTGCTAAAATTGTTACATTTTTTAAGTATTACAGCATCAATATGGATATACGAAAAATAAATCTAAACCTCTGCTATTTATGTCAATGATTTAAATACTATTCTCATAAGCATCATAGTAGTTGTTAGTTAGATAACTGCTGATTCAACAAAATAAATGTTTGTATAAATGTACTTTTGACTCTCCATGAACCATCTTCAATTACATTAATCTTCAATATGTTTAAAAAGCTTATTTAAACACTTTTGCTATCAATCAACAGTTCCAGATTTGTCCCATTGCTTCTTGCCATTTATACTCTCCACACTATATATCATCCTCATATTGCACAAAAGATTTACAAAATATCACTTTCTCCCCTTCAAAATCATTTTGCAGCCTTTCATTCTATTCTCTTATTCTCTCCTTGAATTTTTAATCACTCATACATAGTCCAGCATCTTAATTGTATAAGTTGATGAATGCACTTATATTTCTATTTAACATTTTGAGATAATCTCTTCACTATAACATTTATCTACCTTTTGTCAGCAATTCTCTCTTTCACTATAACATTTTTTAATGTATCTAAGCATTCTCAACTTTGTAATGCTCATTTACAAGATTAAATTTTACACATACATAATGTGAAGCAAGTGTTTTATGACTAAGATATCTGACTTTCACTCACATTCTATACTTCTGTTATTCTTTCTATATTCCTGCATTCACTCAGTAGATTCATCCTTGATACCATTAGATAATGATCTAAATCTGCACATGCCTTATTTTTTCAAATACACAAGGGATTGTTCCCTGAAAACTTATGCACTGATTGCTCCATGAATAGGGTTTGATTTTTAATTGTACAAAAATCAAACCCTATTCCTCTGATTTCTTGAACATCTCAGATATAATGAAAAATCTTGTGCTTGAAGTTTGAAGGTTGCCAAATTGTTTTTTACCAACCTCCCAACCAACAGCATAGGTAGGATTTTGAGCCTTTAAGCAAGGAATCATTTTAGACCATTTATTTTTATTAAAATAAATTTTTAATAGGTATAATAAAAAATAATGTTGAATTGTTTTTACATGTTCTATATGTATTTTATTTCCAATTTCTTTAAAATTTTATAAATGTCAAAAACATGAAAATTAATATTATAATATGATACTACAGTAAATATTAAATATAATTTGACAAACAAACAAGTTATAGTACAGCAATCCCTCATCATCCTCAGAATTCACATATATTCGAATACATAAATGCAAAGCAATTCACCAACTACGGATTTGGAATATGTGTATAGGCAGTTTTTGATAGCAGTGTTTTTGTAAAGTTTATTTTATATTTATAATTATTATTACTTTTAAATGCAAATTAACAATTTTATAGATGTCCAGTTTTATATTTTAGAGAATGGTGAGAATTTTTACACCAAAAGGGAAAGGAGAGGGTGAAAAAGAAATGATCAATGTTGGTTTTGGATCTAACAAGGGGAGGTTCAGACATTCGGGTCACCGATTTTTTTGAAATTGCGCTCTAGGACAGGGGTGTTAACTTGTTTGTCAGTAGTCCTCTAGGATAGCGGTCTCCAAAGTGTGGTACGCGTACCCCCTGGGGTACGCGAGACGATACCTGGGGTACAGTGAAAACATTTTTTATATATTGTTTGTAAACTCTACAAGCTGCTAGATCACTGAGTATTAAAACTAAATATCGAAATAAATTAAACTTGGAACCAGACCTTCGTATCGCAGTGTCAGATAACATCAAACCAGCATTTTCAGAAATTATTAAACAAATGCAAGCCCATTCTTCTCATTA